>CABHPQ010197148.1:0-26315 GCA_902168405.1 Peromyscus aztecus
CCTCTGGGCTTCACATTGATTGTCAGGTCTTCAAAAGAAAGACTCAACCCCCTTAAGTTAAGCCTTTGGACTTGCAGATTCATACTAGGTTTAGGGTTAAGGTTAGGGTTAGGTATTCATTGAATAAAATTCCCTAGGAGCATGTGATAGTTAGTTTTGGTTGTCAATTCAATTGGATCTGAAATCAACTAAGAGACACTTTTGGGCAGGTATATAAGGCTACTTCCTAGAAGTAGGGAAGAAGACGGTCTCTCAGAGTGGGAAGCACTGTGAATAGAAGGAGGTCTGAGGAAAGCTATTGCCTTTGCTTTGGTTGTGAATGCATCTATTCTATCGATGGCATTGATACCATCCCCCATTGGCATCAGAACCCAGCCTTTTCTGCCTTCCAACATGCACTGAAGGACCAGTGGCTCTCCTTCGGTACAAGATTGGAACTGCTGAGGCGTCCAGACTCATGAACTGAGCATCTCCCCAGGTCTCAGTCTCTCCAGCATTCAGACAGCCACTGTCGGACTACCCAGCACATAGCTTGTAAACCAGTCTAATGCATTCCCTTTGTATTTCATATTCATTTCATTAGTTCTGTTTCTATATAGAACCCTGACTAATGCAAAGCACAGAATACATTCTGGATTTGTAAAGAAATGAGTGTTGTCTGCTCAGAACTCCTTTCTGTTTGCGGGGCCTGTAGCCAGTCATTTTCTTTTCCTTCCTCAACCCACAGAGTTTGACTGACACTGCCAATCAAGTGTCCTGTTCCCCTCTGGTAAATGGGTGGGCCTAGAATCCAGTCCTAAATGACAATGGAAGTACTGCCCTCTCTCCATCATCTTGCTCATGGAGTCAGTTAGCTAGGTCATTGACATAGTCAGCTTATTTGGTGTCTCTTTGTATAATTCTGATACTTGCTCCCTGCACTAATGATGAATTATGTTTTCATTATATCCAGAATGGATCTAAAAAATTGCATTTCATTTAATTCAGTTTTTTTTTGAAAACATGAGCACCATTTTCATAAGCCTCGGAGGAATGGGGGAATTCCAAGTGTTAAGTCTGCAGTGACTCTTTCTGCAAAGGGGGTGTATTAGATGGACTTAGTACGTACTATGTACTCTGAAGTCCAACCCACAACTACAGTTGTTGTGGGAATTCAATCCGTTCAGCCAGTGGTACTGGGGTGACTAGCCCTATGGGGCGTGGTCTTCTCTGAGTCTCTGAAGGAGTAAGAGCAAAGGAGAGGGGTCATGCATGAGCTGCTCTCCCGTGAGTGGTCAGAGCAGGAGCAAGCGGTGGAGAGGCGTGGGTTGCCGTTGTTTCCCATCGCCCCCGGGCAGAACGGCAGGACGACAGCTGGATTAGCAGCAGCGTTCACTTTGTTCTGTGTTGTGTGTCTTGTTGATTCCATTTCCCTAATAAATTTTACCTGGCCCATTGCTTCAGTGTCATGTTTCACCTGGTGTCCAACGTGGGGCTCGAACCCACGAGCCTGAGACTAAGAGTCTTATGCTCTGCTGACTGAACTTGCTGGGCTACGTAGCCCTCAAATAGTATTTCCTAAACCCTCACTACTCTGAAGCATTTCTTTTTCACTGCCCTAGAGCAGATCTGGGAGCTGGCCTCCCACGGTCTGCCTTAACAAAGATAGGTAATCTTCAAACATTTCAAAGACCTAGAGGATATGGCATTTAAATGTTTTAATAACTTAGAATTCTGTTGGCGCGAGACACGACTGCTCCTGGCAGCACCGATCTACTCTTGAGAGGGTGTTGGGCACCAACGACAGTCTGTATGGAGCTTGTTTTCTTCTTGGCAAAACTGGCCTTGCCTCCACTGCTGACAGTAAGCATGCTGTCCAATCCAGACGGGCAGGACTCAAGGAAAAGCGACTGCTGAACCTCACCACAAGGTAGGACAGTCCTTCAAATTTTCCTGCTTCTAAAAAAGTCTGTCAGATAATCTAGGCCTTTTAGTCCAAGTTGGAAGCCCCAACATTGCAGAGAAACATTGGATGACTGTCCAGGCAGCCAGTTGTCTCGGTCATTTCTTGCATTTTTCAGAAGTTGCTTGCTTGCACTTTCTGTTTACTAGGGTATTATTACTTTCCTTCTCAGGTCTTTGATGGGGTTGAAGACTAAATAGTTACAGTTACAATCCTCTTAAATCTTAGTTAAGGGCATATTAGGTACAAGCCTTACACTTTTCAGGTTTGGACAGTTATTAGAGTATTCTCTGTAATTTGCCAGTTACCTATGGTCTGGACATCTAGAATGTGTTTCTTGCTTGATGTTGTTCTTGTTGGTTGTAGTTCCATTTTTGTTTACGTTATTACTTTTTCTTTCTTCTGGATAATACTTGATAATTGTTCTTATTGTATATAGTTTTATATTAGGATTAGAACCTTCCTAATTAGACAAAAAAGGGGGAAGTATTGTGGGAATTTGATCTGTTCAGCCAATGATATTGAGGTGACTAGCTCTATGGGGCATGGTCTTCTCTCCTTACGTGAGCGAAGAAGAAAGGAGGAGAGGGGTTGTGCACTCTTTCTTGAGTGGGCAGAGCATGAGCAGGCAGCGGAGAAGCGTGGGTTGCAGTTGGTTCCCATCACCCTTGGGCAGAACAGCCGGACAACGACAGCTGGATCAGCAGCGGCGTCTACTTTGTTCTATGTCATGAGTGTATCTTACTGATTTCATTTCCCTAATAAGTTTTACCTGGCCCATTGCATCTGTGTCACGTTTCATACAGTCATGCGATCCACAATGTCTCAGTCAACAGAAGGTGCTGTGGATGATGGTGGTTCCCTAAGATTATAAGAGAATTTTTGGGGATGGAGACACCTCAGCAGTTAAGAGCACTTGGTGGTTTTGCATAGGACCAGGGTTTATTTCCCATTATCTACATTGGATGGATCACAACTGCCTGTAACTCTGGCACCAGGGGATCGGAAGCTCTCTTCTGGCCTCCATAGGCATCTGCATAAACACACTGCCGTACACAGACAAGTAGACAGACAGACACACGTACATACATATGAATAAAAATAAACAATAATTTAAAAAAGATTATTCTAGAAGCAAATAGTTCCTGTCATCTAGAGGTACTCAGCTGTTGTGACATCATAGGCCAAGGTATCACTCACATACACCAGGAGCAAGGTGGGCTCTCCAGAACTGAAACAAAATAAAACCCTAGACTACAATTTCACCACCTCTGATAGGAGTTTGGGCACTAGCATGAGAAAAGAAGAGGGTGGAACAGCTTTACGTTGACACTTGTTGAAATGAGAACACTGGGACTCCAGTCTCCTGGTATTAGATCCTGCATTAGCCCCTCCGCCATGAATAGTATCTGCAGCAAGCTCTTGACCTCAGACTTTATCTTTTCTCAGAGAAGGCGTCTGAAAAAGTTATGAAAAACTTAGTTGTTGTTTTTTTAAAAAAAAAAAAACAACAAAAACAAACAAACAAACAAATCACAAAAGCAAAAAACAAAAACAAAAAAACCCCACGACTTTCTTTCAGATGTGACGCTTTGGTGCCCTCTAGGGGATATCTTGGAAACTACATCCATGTTTTTCAGGATTAGGTTGGTTTTCAAAGTTATCGGTTTCATTGTGATATTTCTTTTCTTTTTTTTTTGTTTTTTTTTGTTTTTTCGAGACAGGGTTTCTCTGTGTAGCTTTGCGCCTTTCCTGGATCTCGCGCTGTAGACCAGGCTGACCTCGAACTTAGAAAGATCCGCCTGGCTCTGTCTCCCGAGTGCTGGGATTAAAGGTGTGCGCCACTACCGCCCGAACACGTGTCATTATATTTTGCTCTCATTCATTCCCTCCCCATTGTCCTCACCTATTCTCTTTGATTCCATCCTCACCCTGGGTAGCTCCATTCTTCTGCCCAGATAGCCCAGTGGCTTTGTTTTCTTTACCTAGATAGGAACTGAGATGTCCGGATTTGAAACAATGTGAGGTACATGGTTGACAACACGAACGCACAAGAGCTTGGGCTCTGAACTGGCACATTCGATCTTTTGACGTAGATGGTAACGTGGCATTATCATCTACAAAGTTCACAGCTGAGAACTGCACCATTGAGTAACAAAATAACCTCATAGTGTTCTAAATGAGTTTTATGATTTTGTGTTGGGTTGCCTTCATGGCTATCCTTGGGTGCATGTGGCAATGGGTGCAAATTGGACTTGCCTGTCAGACGTGTACACAGTAGCTCAGCACAGCTTACTGTTTAGCTTAGAGAGAAGCAATTCCGGACAGGTCTAGAGGATTGTGTCTGTATTGTGGACTCAGTTCTCTCCGTTGGCTTTCATTCTACATTCACAGGGCACACAGAATGAAGATGGCTGTGTAATTGCTAAAAAAGAAACTAGACATTTTCAGTCATCGGTAGACACCGAAAACACCCTAGTTTTTTTTTTTTGTGGTATTTTATCTACTTGATAAGCCTTTTGAGAAAACGAAGGGCTCCACTGTATCCCAGGCAAGTTTTTCATCTTTATGGTATGCAGACTTCCTGAGGGAAGAAAGATGTGTGTGGAAGGGCCCATGTCCTGTGTGAATCAGCGCGCACCTGACAGTGAGTGTCAAGGCGGCATCTCCAGGCAGTACTCATGGTCCCAGCAACCCTAGCTAAGCCGCCCTTCTCCTCCCCCCTGGTACAGGCTTGGCTGCGACACTCAGGTAGCGTTGCGTGGGGTTGGCACATCAGAGCTAAAGCGGGCAGAGGTGGTTTTGTACTTTCAGTGACACTCCAAGTACTCAGTGCTCCCCCTTTTTAGTTTGGAAAGGGCTTTGTTACTTCAGTGGGCTAGATTCAATAGAGCCTTCTGTTCCCATTTCTGTAACACAGTCGGTGTGTGTGACTCCCGAGCATGCCATCCCTCCAGGTGATGAGGGCTACCTGTCCCTTTTCTTAGTTAGTTCCCCAGAAGGGGTTATCCTCATCTTTTTTAGGAAATGAGAGAGTTCAGGGGAGTCTGAGTCAACGTGGCTAAGCTGCCGGGTACCACACAAAGTGTTAAAAGTCCATTTGCCTGTCCACACTCCCCGCCCGCCCCCCACAGAGCAGACTCAGGATGTCAAGCAGCCTTTTTGGTGTTCTTTCTACTGGAAAGTCCATCTGCTATTTCAAACATGAAACAAGTCGATTTGCATGTTGGGCATCGTGCCAAGCTCTGGACTCCTGCTGGTGAATAAGACAGACTGGGGCCCTGTCCTGGGATTTACAAGCTGGGAGGGTAAGACGGGCAAGTGCTGTACTCAATGATAAGAAGGTCTATCAAAGAAACACACAGCGGTGCGTAACAGATGGGCCTGGCTTAATGGGAACCCAGCGGAGTCTGAGCAAAGACTGGAGGAGAGTGGGTCTGGCTAGAGGGCAGAGAGGTACCATGGAGCCTCAGGAAAAGAGAAGCTGGAAGAACTGAGGCAGCCACAGCCGGCAGCAGTGTGTATGCGCGCGCACGCACGCGCTCATTGGCTCCACTAATCTTTTTCAGCAGCTCAGATAGTTCAGAATAGATAGAGAGACCCAAAACCTACAGACAAACTGGTCAGGTGACAGTTACATCAGAAACGCCTGGAAGTTGGTATCAGGGAAACAGCTTGGGCATGAGAGGTTGCTTAAGGCACCACGTCCTAAAGTGACTTGCAGCTCTGCTTGAGCTCTTTGGGATGTTTATTTTGAGACTATTCTTTCTTATTTAAGCATATAGAGAGATGCTTGCTGGCCCAGGAACCAAATACGTGAGTGTTGGAGGTACCTTGGTTATTCTGGTCTCAGGCAGATGTCAGCCACAGGGGAAAGGGTTAGATCCTGGTCACAAGGATCCCTCAGCCACTTAAGCCACTTCACCTAGGCCTAGACATGGTGGGGCAGTGATGGGAAGCCGTCACATGTTCCAGATGTTTGTCATGCTTAAAGTGACAGCATGACCCCAGATACCTGGAAACACTGCTGTAGTGGCACATGCTAAGAACAGAACAGCAAGACAGTGTGGACAGGTCCACACTGAAGGGGACCGATGTCACACTTCTTGTCAGTCCTCTTTCCTGTTCCCCACGGGACTGTCCACATCTCCATCATAGGTCTTACCATGTCGCATCAAGGGCATAGCATAGCCCAGTGGTTTAAGGGCTTGGGTTTTAGAGCCAGGAATGTCTTTCGTCTGCATTTGAGTTTTCCGAAGAGCACTGGCTGAGCAATCTCGAGTGGCTCAGTCTTTTGTAAGTCTGCTTCTCCAGCTCTTAGGAGAATACTGGGAACGGACTGACATCATGGAGTATTTACGATTCAGTTCAGTAGTGCATGCAAAGCACTGTTACTGTGTGTTCAGTCAGTGGTGAAGATGTCTCTTGGCCAAGAGCTGCTTTCAATGTATTCTTTCATACACACTTACCTCCAAATTCATTTCAGTGCCTTGAATATAATAAAGGCTGCTGGATGAAGGATAACCATGAAAGCTTTAAACCTTAAGACTGGCTTGTTTTAGTGCAAGGGGGAACTTTGTATATTATTGGAGCTAACCAATTTAGGACAATGATGTGTCATTTCTACCATGAAGTCACCTCTGGCATTTTAGATCTCCACAGCTGGGTAGGACCTCCACAGCATCCCCCATCACTGCCAGTTCAACCAGTCACATGATGCCTGTGGGATCCACGTGGAGTGGCTTGCCCAAGATCCTCTGGTCACTCCCCCCAAACTCTCCCTCTCTCCCCACCTTTGCATTTGAGGGCCATTTGGTGTGACTGACCTCCTGCATTAAGCTGTCCGAGAGAGCTTGTGAAAGGAGTAGATGGGAACGTAACTGCAGGCCACGGGGGTTGTGTGTGACCCTCTCCCTTACCCATCTGTCTCACTGGTCCGGAATGGTGACAATGAGAAAACTGTTTAACAAAGCTAACAGGCTAGAGGGAGGCCACCATTTTTTCTGCAGTTAATGCTGGGGTCTTTGGCATCTCCTTTTTCTCAGTATTTTAAGGCATACGTGTCCTGACCATAACTTACTGGGCTGTATCTGGTGACGCCTATTAGGTTCTACTTTGGTTTGGTCAGCCCAAGTATACAAAATGTCAGTCTCATTACTTGTAAGTCTCATATGAATGATGAAGTAGATACCCACGAAACACAGGGAGGGCCTCTTTAAACGAACAGAGGAAGAAACTGTTTCCAGCTCCACTGTGGACAGTTCTACTTATTTCAGTTCATGTCAAAACAGGGTTATCGGGACATAGTGTGCTATTTTCAATCCTCTGTAAGCAGCGAATTTGCATGTATCGTGTAAGATGCTACCAAACAGCATTGTTCAAATAGTAAGCGAAAGAAAACAGCATGAGTTGGTAACACCAGAACAACTGTTCTCAGAGAACAGAGCCAGCTAGAGGCTCCCTCTGCCCCCCATGGCTAGTCACGTACAAAGAGCCAGGATCAGCCTGGATACATTTCATTTAGAATAAAGCAAAAATGCTCCTAACATCCATTTTTGTTAGGAAAAGCATAGAACGGGCAAGGCCATGGGAGGAGAGTGGGGAAACCCAGATGGGTAAGTTCTGAAACTCACAGCTGCCTTCGTAGAGCTCAAAATAAGTCTGCTTCCAAGAATGGTTTCTATTCACACCGAAATCTTGAACCATGTAAAACAATGACATCTTCTGAGTCCTTCCTTAGGCTACGTGGCTCTCTCGGCACTCACAGGACTTAGGAGAAAGCCTTCTCAATGCTGAGAGGCTGGTTCTACTGCGAGGCAAAGAGAAGGCAAAAGGGAACTGGGTTGAGCCACGATGGATATTTCTATGAGCAACATGGATGTTCAAAGGGCGGATAACTGACTGACCATGAGCCACTCAATTCATGTAAGAAAGTGATGCATGCTTTTCTTTTAAAATAAAAGTTAATGCACACTTGGGCATCAGCACCTGGTTCTATTTAAATGTTTTTCTTTTCTTTTCTTTTCTTTTTTCTTTTCTTCTCTCCTCTCCCCTCTCCCCTCTTCTCTCTCTCTCTCTCTCTCTCTCTCTCTCTCTCTCGTTTCTCTGTGTAACAGCTCTGGCTGTCCTGGAACTTTACAGACCAATCTGGCCTCAAACTCACAGAGATCCACCTGCCTCTGCCTCCCAAGTGCTGGGATTAAAGGTGTGCGGTTTTGTCCAAAATGGAACATTAACAAACTATTACCAGTTCGGTAGAATTTTCAGAATCCACTTATATTTATGTTCAATCTACTGACTTTCCAAGTTGTAACAGAGGTGGTACAGGAACACGTCCTCTTGAACTACCAGGTACTAAAGTTTTTTTAAAATACATATATTCTTGGACAATAGAAAATAAATGTTTCCTTCTGCATTTTTTATAGTTTCTACTTTTTAAAATTGTATGTAGTTCACACACGGCTAAGAAAAAAGGATACAGTGGGCAAGGCCATGGCAGAGGAGTCTGGGGAACGCAGATGGATAAACTCTCAACTCTGCAGCTTAGGGATCAGCAAATTTCCAAGGTCCGAGGTGGTCCAGCCAATGTAAGCGCGTCTCCTCCAGGAAGTTAAAGGGGTGGGGGAGCTGTGACAGCCCAGGAAGACTGAGGACTCTGGCGTAATGCGACAGAAGTGCTATCAGAGGTACACAGCCACCACTCCTAATCCCAGACAGCCTGGCAGGCTGCAGGGGCGGTCACTCTGCCATCTCCATCTCTACTTTTACTTTAGCCAAGGCTATCTCGGGTGGCTGTGTTCCTTGGAGTAACAACTGAGATCCGACTTGCGGCAGTCTGTATTATCCAGACTTCTTACCCAAGGCTCTGATGTTGTTTGCTGGACCACTTGGCTCTCATCTCCTTTGAGATGCCTGCCGGGGTGTGGAGGGACAAACCTGTAGCTCTCTTCCAGCTTGCTCGCTTCCCTCCCCCCCCCCAGGATGGAACCCAGGGCTTCTTATACTTCATTGGTAAGCCTTTTCCACTGCCACACTCTCAACCCCTAGCTAGGATTGTTTGTACAAAGCTTACTTTCAGCTAAGGCTGTTTTTCCATTTCCCTTTATTTAGATCGTATTTTAAACAGGCTTTATTGTGCTGTATCTGTGTCTCTGCAAGTCCTCTTAAAAACCTGAGATGAGCATGCACAGATGTATGTTGGCAAGTCATACTATCACCATCTAAATAGAGGTGAGTCTTGTTTGCTACAGACATCTCAGGCAGATTAAGGCCAAACACCAGAGATTCCACAAATAGTTATCACTTTCTGGCAAAATCATGTCCTTCACAGGACAATGTTCAATTCAAGGGAATCTGATGGACAGATGTTAAAAAGTAAAGTCAGATTCAAATTTCCCCAGAATACATTCTAGAATGTTGTTTCTGAATTTCAAGAAGGTTCACTAAAATGTTGACTCTTCTAGGTTAAAAGCAGAAGTCTGGATGGAAATGCCTTTGGGCATGGCACACTACCACGGACAGATAACCAGAGGTGGGATCTTTATTTCACAAGTTTCAAGATACAGTACAAAACGAATCTGTACATCTCTCTATTAACAGGATTTGTGTACACAATTATAATACACTCCACCAGCTTTTACACTGCATTCCATTACATACAAAAGAAATTTACAAAAGTCTACTATGGTGTTCCTTCACAATGCCAGCTTATGCTCTTTAAAAACTTCCCTCAACATTTATAGTGGTCATACTTTGATCATGTCAACATTGCTTTTTAAATAAAGAGAAATAGTGTCAGATTGTTCGTCAATAAATAGTAAAGACAGCACAACTGAATGGCTCCCTGCACATAACCAAAGGACCCTTCTTATGCATACAAAATCATTTTCTAAATGTGTAAAAAGTCCCTTTAAGATACAAATCATTGGTATATGGGGTTATTTCAAATTCTCTTGAAATCCCTAGTGGGTAGAGACACTTGGCTTCTCCTCAAAGAACACTACCCATTTAAAAACCAGACAATACAGCATCCAGGAATATTTTCCTATCATATCTGAGCAATAACCAATGAAAATTTTTTTTTGCGTAAAATAGTTTTCTTTTGCTCTGGTTATTTCTTGTATACCTCTGGCCATAATATTGTCTAATATACTTCAGAGTCACTTTCAAATACCAGCTGTTCCTGGAGTAAATACAAGCCTGCTCTTCCTGGCAGGGAGTGGGCCACCAGAAGCATCTTGTTCTGAAATGTACATGTGAAGTGTTAGTCCAAACCCCTGGAAAGGAAGGTCTCGCAGATGGAATTAGACACTGGTGCAAATGCCACACACATGAAGAGCTGAGGTCCCCATCTGGAGGCCTACAGGTGTGCTCTCAAGCACTAAAGAGCAAACGCGGGAGCAGAGAAGGGAGGGAAAAACCAAGCAACCAGCCAAACCAAACCAAATTCTATGTCTAGAACACCTAGCCATCGGCTCCGCACCAGCTCCCTGAAGGGGGTCTCTAGTGCTTCTCCATGGTAGAGACAAGGCAGGTGGGTGTTAATTTTACATTCAGAAGAACAAACCTTCAAGAATATTAAGATTTAGGACCTGTATTTTTACATGAATCTGGTTTAGGTGTTAATGAATTTTTGGAAAAAAAGAAAAACAAACAGCCTTTGATTTACCTTTTTCTGTGCTACTGGCTAGTAACCAAGAAAACCTAGAAATCAGAAAGAAAAACATCAAACACAGAAAGAAAGACTTCACCTTTGTAAAACACCACTGAAGCAAACCCCGTGGTCTCAAGACTGTGAAATAGCTGGCTCCCCAACGGGGCAGGCACACGGGGGAGCAGGGGCCGGAGAGAGGACAAGACACCACAGGAGGCAGCAGGAGGGATGGGCTACCGGGGGCAAGGAAGCCACGCTCTAGCTGTAAATCTAAATCCTAATGCTAAAACTCCTGAATCCTGGAGTTGGCTTAATGTCACTGACATTAACTAGCTTTATTGCCACTTTATTCAAATGGATGCCATTAGTAAGTACTGTGCATTATTTTTTAAGAGAAACACCAAACCCGATTCCTATTCGCTTAGGTACCATGTCCTCATGAGCAGTAAGAGAACAGGAGTAAAGCATTTTGAGACCATCTTTGAAAGAAGCCGTAAGAACTGAATTATTTAAACATGCTACCCAGACTTCTGGGTGCAAATGACCCTGGTTGGAAACAGAAGGTGGAAACAAGCCAAGGAAAGGACATTAGCAGCATTAACACAAAGGACACGACCACGCGGTTCCATCCAGCCTTAGGTAGTGTACGCTAGTTTAAGAAACATTTTCTCCAGGTACTCTCTGAGTGAAGTAAAGATGGACACAAAAATGCTGCTGTCCAAGGAGATATTAGATGGGTGGTACAGGAAAACCACAGAAGTCACAGTCACCTTAGAGTTTCCCAACTATTTATTTTTAGAGACTGAGTCTTGTTTTGCTGCCTAGGCTGGTCTTGAATTTCTGGCCTAAAGTGATTTTCCTCCCTCAGCCCCATAAGGAGCTGGGACTACTGGTATACCACTGTACCCAGTCCCTCTAAATAACTTAAAACAGTACCTTCGAAGTGAAGAGCACTGCCACCATGGATCACGCTGGGCTGGGGGTGGGGCTGGCAGGAGAGGAGGAAGTGATGGCCCTGATTTACTGTACCACTCACAATCTAATCTTTAAGCACAGGACACCGAATAAGCCTTACTATTTACAGGCACCGCCCAAAGCAACGTTACGTTTTTGAGAGGAACACTGGCTGCCTCTCAAAGATCGTTTTTTTATGCATATGGCCTCTCTGTGGCCACCTCTTCAAATTTGGAGGCAAATATGTGGGAGGAAAGTTTGCTTACGAGGTACCCCATAATACTGTAAGCACACAAAAGAACACAACTTCACATTTAAAGCCTTCATGTTCATTATAGAAGAACTGAATCTAGTTCTGATTATAATCCCAACATCAAACCCAAAGTGTTACAAATTCCACAAGTGATAAACTCAAGTTTCATGGCAGACAGGGATTACAGAAGAGAATAGAAAGGTGACTATGACCAGGCTGGTGTCAGTTCACTTATGGGGCGGTGGCTGCTGAATGCTGCCATTTACACAAACCACAAATTCACCTTAGGCTTTCTTTCATATAGGTGAGATTATGTGAAGCTCTCAATGTTTGTTGTTTTTGTATCTTTTTAAGCAGGCAATGTTCAAGGGTAACAGCCTTCATTTCCTAATGTTTACAACAGAAGGGTGGTAATATGACAGCTAAGCAAGTGACTGACTTTCTACAGCCACACCAAACTGTCAGAAAGAAAAAGCTCCCGGATCATACAGAATGGTACACCCAGGCCTCGGTTTTCACCATGCATTGGGTCTAACCCATCCTCAATGATCTGGGTTTTAGTATTACAAGGTAAGTTACTGCCTGCCGTATCCTGACAATAGTATTTCATATTCGAAGGTTTTCAGCGGGTTCTATGTTCTCTGTAAAGTAAGAAATGAAAAGTAAAATGAAACCTGGGGAAGCAACGCATCAGCTGTGGGAGGGTATGCCTCATCCCCCCAGAAGTCTGCTTAAGGCTGTTTTCTGATTTTTCCATTTTGTCCATCCTCTGGCTTCCGGACTACTCGCTATACTAAAATCAACAAGCAAGTCACACTGAGGAGTTGGGGGCAAGTTCCTATGTGAGTGCAAGGAGTCAATTCACTGAGTTATACTTCTGTTTCATCACAAGAAGTGGAGTTCACAAAGAATTCTTGAGCAAAGCCTTTCAGTCTTCGAGGAAGAGAAGTCTGCTAGGAAGTGTCAGTCGCCAGTACAGGAAACCGCTCCATAGTCCCTTTGAGTACAGAAAGTGCCAAATATGTGTACTTGGGTGTAGACTGGTACACTTTCCCAAACACCCTGAAGACGTCCTGTTTGGCTTGTTCTGTTTTTGACTTAAAGGCAAGTTCTATTCTCAGACTTAAGCATGTTTTTTATGGTTTTAACTCGCAACTGAGTTTTCCCAGGTTGTCAATGCTCAGGACCTTAAAAGACATTGATGTAGGAACTTACACACATTGACAGGATGACAAAACGACTCTCAGGAAAGACAGGTGGGTGCAGTAGACATGACTTGAGTGTCTTGTGTATGTTTCCAGAAACAAGAGAGAAGAAGAAGGAAAGAGGAAAGCCACTGAGAGTTGTCAATCCATATGGCACTGAAGCAAACATTCCCTGTAGCTCCAAGCGAGAGCTACTCATCCCTGAAAAGGAAGGCAGCAGGCTCTAAGCAGCTTCTGGGATCCCACACTTCCTCGAGCCTCTTCCAGGCGGTGGCCACCATCCAGAGCCCTAGATCAAATACAAGTGTTCTCAGCAAGCAGCTCCCTAGTGGTCACTGACCCAGGCGGGCATGTGGCTGCTACTGTGGTGGCTGCTGCTCTGGTGGTCCGTCCTGCTGGGGAGGAGCTGCCCGTGGGCCCGGAGGCCTGGGTACTGGCATATCCTGGTGCTGTCTCTGCCTGTAAGCTATGACTGTACCCAAGAGCAGTGCGATGATGGTCATGAGGTAAAGGTCCCATTCGGGTCCCAAAAGCTGGTCCATATCCAGGTGGGTGAATATATCTCGAATCTTAATGAGAACAACACAGAAAGTATTATCACTTCAATGTCAGCGAAAGAACTCTGAAAGCAGTTACATGAGAGCTAGTGATGAGCAGCAAGCTTTGAAGACTGCATTCTAGGATACTGTAATGGTTCTAACAAGGGTTTAAAAGGCTTCAGCTGCAGCCCACAATGATGTGTCTCAAGAACCAAGCTGCTATGTCCTAATAGTTGACAATACCAAGTGAACTCTTTCCATCAGAAATCTAATGCAGCAATTTCCAGCTATTTCTCACAGTAGGTATTTGAAAAGATCACCAGGTTAACAAAAGAAACTGCAAAAAAATCTGCATCCTGGCATATTTTTAACCTGTCCACAGTGACAGCAGGTCAGCTGATCACTTGATTACCCAACAGACAGCTGTGCTTCTCCTGTGTGTGCTGTGGGATGGTCTGTATGTCAAATTGCTCTGATTGGTCAATAAATAAAACACTGATTGGCCAGTGGCCAGGCAGGAAGTATAGGCGGGACAAGGAGGAGAAGAATTCTGGGAAGTGGAAGGCTGAGGCAGAGACATTGCCAGCCGCCACCATGACAAGCAGCATGTAAAGATGCCGGTAAGCCACGAGCCACGTGGCAAGGTATAGATTTATAGAAATGGGTTAATTTAAGATATAAGAACAGTTAGCAAGAAGCCTGCCACGGCCATACAGTTTGTAAGCAATGTAAGTCTCTGTATTTACTTGGTTGGGTCTGAGCGGCTGTGGGACTGGCGGGTGACAGATATTTGTCCTGACTGTGGGCCAGGCAGGAAAACTCTAGCAACATGTGTGACTGAAGACTACAGGAGCAGGTGTCCATCGGTTGAACAAACATGTCTTTTTGGTTATGTTTTTTTTTTTTTTTTTTTTTTTTTTCTGAAACAGGATTTCTCTATGTTGCAGCTCTGGTTGTCCTGGAACTCACTTTGTAGACCAGGCTGACCTAAAACTCACGGAGATCTGCCTGCCTCTGCCTCCTGTGTGGTAGGATTAAAGGTGTATACCGTGACCACCTGGCTTTGGTTATGTTTTAACTGAAATGCACACTATTTCACACATAAATCTGAACTTATGAGTTATATTCTTAGTCCACGAGATTTTGCAAAATTGTGCCCCCCAAAACTCCTGTAATACATATTTGTAGGCATTGGCACTAAATTTTCTAGAAAAGAGTTATAGGAGACGATTGTGTTCCCTGGGGATTTTGAGCCTTTTAACCCAGTCTGGCCTTTTTATCATCAATACTTATTACTCTTGCGTTTTGTTTTTATAGGCTGGGATTGCTTTGTTCTTTTTTGTTTCAGTTGGCAATCTTCCTGTCCTTTCTGTAGATCTGTATAAAAAAATCAGTGAACGTACCCTCTCCATGGCATGCCACCATACTAAATCCTAGACTGCAATCACTGAAGACCAGTGCAGAAGACAGCGGTCTGGGACAGCCCTAGCAGAGTCAGAAAGCTGCCTCATGTTGGCTGTGCGTAAGCCAGGCAACTGTTCTGTCTCTGTCCATGCCCAGCCCTAAGCCAGGCAACTGCTCTGTCTCTGTCCACGCCCAGCCCTCACTGTCAGCTGGCTAGAGTATCTGGCAGGAAGTACATCGTACTGACTTATGCTACCAAGGAACTTCCACAGGTGACATCAGAACTAGGGCACTTACATGTGCGTCTTGGTACTAAAGTTGGCAGTTCTGAAGGGGACACGTAACCCACTGCCTAGTTAGATTCTATTACACACTTAAGCACTCCAGGCTATTTCAGAGAAGAAAGCTCTGTGGCATTTTTAACTTCTGTTTCACCATTGGAAGAATCAGAAGTACAGTGACTCAGCTCTCGACTTCCCTCCATCTTTTTCTTCTCGTGGTATTGGTTTGAGTATCCACCAGGCATGCGCCTGACTTAATTTTGATTACTGTTTCAGAGTGTCGAGTTAGGTCTCAGCTTTCCCTGAATAAGAAAACACCTGCACCAACGACAAGTTCTTTAGTGCTAAGAACACTGAGGCGTGCTACTTGATAACTCCGCTAACTGCCTGGTCTACACTTCACCCCACTTGTTGAATTTATCTGCACTTTACCTGGGAAGAAGGGGAGACCTTGTGTCCCCCTACTTTTAATCCCTAGGCCCGAGAAAGCGACATAATTAGTATTTTTTACTAAGAGACACAGCTCACTTACATTTGCTTCCCGTATGTACTGTAAGAAATAGACGACACCCAATTTGCAGAGTGCAAGGAAGACAGGAACTTGTGCATCTGGGCTAGCCTCGGCTGCCATGTCGTAAAAGCGTTTTGCAAGGTGAATATCCTACAGTGCAGAAAACAAAGGGAAATCCATTCTTGTCAAAATATACAAAAAGTATTCATTTTGTTCCAGAAAAATTGTCCTACCTTTCAAGAGTCCATTTAAAATTAATGTCTCCTACCTAGAGGAAAACCCCAAGCTTCACCTGGGTAAAATTTCTGTAATTATCTAATTAAATAATTTTGAAAATTTAAAATCAGGAACTGTAACATCAGATTTTATGTGTAGACACACTGGATTCAGGTATTCACCTAACACATAACATTCCTGACCCAGAGATTTCCAAGGAAAGCCTTTAAGTTTCAAGCTAATCTTTGACTTAATACTTTATCAGTATAAACAGCTCTGGTTTAGTTCACACTGGATAGGACATTCATGAGTCTCCAGCTGGTCCTTTTCTAAAGAAGTAGGGGACTCTATTTGGGGATCTCTTAACTTCTACTACGTGTTTTTCTAAGACAGAAATGCCTGGGGTCAACTCTGTGCTCCTGTAACCTGTCTCAGCAAAGGACCGCTCCACCCTGACAGACCTATTCCTTCCTCAATGTATTGCCCAGGGTTGGGGAAACCTCAGAGAACACGAGCTGCCTTAGGAGGAGGCTCTTGTGCTGACTAATACAAACTGCCACAGGGGACTTGCTACAATGTTTCTGAAGAGGGTGACCCCAGTCATGACCAATTCTGCCCCATGATAGAAGAACACCAGAAATTACATCCTCTATACACAGATTGAAACAGAAGCAGTTACTTTCCATTAGTCCTTATTCTCAGTCTTCAAATGTGTCATTCATTAAAAAGAAAAGCACTTTCAATTAATAGTAAAAGTATGGTTAGTATAAATTTTTACAAATTTTTACAATTTAGTACAAATTAGTACAAATTTTTACAAATATAAATTTGTAAAAATACAAATTTAAACATTTTTTGACAACTGAATCTTTCAAAACCTTGGATCCAACTTTATTGCTACCACAGACTTTGTGCTGTGGATGATTTAACAGGGTAATTCAACCATATCAAACCACATCTTGAATTATATTTCCAATCATCAAGCTTCATACTTTGGCATCAATTTACTTGATGCTGGACTTTTTTTTTTTTTTTGGTTTTTCAAGACAGGGTTTCTCTCTGTATTCCTGGCAGTCCTGGAACTCAATCTGTAGCCCAGGCTGGCCTTGAACTCACAGAGATCTGCCTGCCTCTGCTCCCGAGTGCTGGGATTAAAGGCGTGCGCCACCCCCACTCGGCTCACTGGACTGACTTTTGTTGTAGCTGTTGTTTTGAGACAGGTGTCATGCAGCCCAGACTGGCCCGAAGTAGGTGTGTACTCGAGGAAGACCTTGACCTGATCCTCTTGTCTCCCCTTGCTGAAATTACAGGTATGTGCCACCATGCCCAGCAGCACTGATTAGTTTTTAGTAGTTTTTACTTCATTTACAAAGTAGGAAAAAAATGGAAACGGTGACTAGGATGCCTTATATATGACTATATCATGCCATATAGGAATTATTATGAATTTTGTATCTGATTACTTATTCTCAAAAGCTGAACCTGGGTTCCCTTCCTGAATACTCTTTTATTGTAGTGTTAGTTCCAAAGTGTACAAGTAGTAATGCTTCCTCAAAATTCTTTTGTGGTAGATAGGCAAAAACTCAGAACCATTCTAAAGAACATTAGATTTCATTAGGAAGGTGAAGGCATCAGAAAAAAGTTCACCAGTAGAAAAGACTCTAATCCATTTTAAAGTGATTCAGAAGCAACAGCGTTGACTGACGGTAGATACAGTTCCTGAAACAAGAGGCTACCAACAGGGCAGTGTGGCCCAGAATGCAGCAGTGCTCACACTCACATGTGTGCTGGAAATGAGCTGCAGGGACAGCCCTCGGACATACTAGAGACCCGCTTCTCCTCCTGTGGCCCCAAGTCTGACAGAATCCCAGCAGCACTGTTTTCACTGCCGTGCAAGCATCTCCCCTGGTCTTAGCGACGCCACCTGAGTGCCAGCTCTGACGCCAAGCTCACCTGTTTAATGCCTAGGCCCTTCTCGTGCATGTAGCCCAGGTTAAACATAGCTTGGGCACTGTGCTGTTGCTCGGAAGCCAAGCGGTAGTGAATAAATGCAGTCTCGTAATCCACATCGGTGCCAAATCCATAGAAATGGTAGTCGCCAAGTTTAATCCTAGCCACAGTGTAGCCTGAAACAAAGTTAAACACAAAGTGCTGACAAACGACGTGTGCTCAGAACAAATCAGACTTATTTTTTAAACAGGCTTCAATAACACACAATTTTCATTCGTAGTAGGAAACTTTAAAGGGATCCCTCAGCTAAGTTCTAAAGTTTAAGCATTTAGAGTAGACATTCTCTCTTCTGCAGAAATCACGTGACAGTCACAGAGCAGGCAGGCCGGGTGGGTGGTGCCCTGTCTCACTAATGCCACCCTTCAAAGGACCATGCTCCACATATCATGTCATGTGAATCTAAAACAACTGTCCAGCTTGAGCACTGTGTAGATTGGAGGAGAGGCCTACTGTGGAGAGCAGTACGTGAGGAAAATATGTTAAAGAAAACGTAGGGAAAGGTTAAGAGTTCTTTTCCATTTCAGGCTGGTATTCTAGTATACATTCTCCAGTTCTCAATTTATACAATCAGCTGGCCTGAAGCTAACCACCAAATGGTGATGGAAATGTCCAATCAAGGACTAGCAATTCAACCACTCATCTAGGAATGAAGACTGGTCAAGCAAGATAAGCAACAGTATCTCTGAGGGTTCATGAGAGATGAACATCAACCGAGTGAGGGGTCCTGGGTAAGACTCTCATTCCGACAACTAGCCACTCACCTTGTGAGGCAGCCCTGTTCCAATGCAGCAAAGCTCTGGGGTAAGTTTCATTCTCACCTACAATGGTTGCTTCTCCTACAGGAAAGACGGGAAACAAAAGTCAAGTGTTTTCCTTTGCAACCCAGGGTGCCTACATGGAGCACAGACACGAGGAAATGAAGCTAGCATGGGGAGAAAATAAATATCAGAAGAAAAGATACTGGGTCAAAGGAATCACTGATTCAGGATGATGCTACATCCGGGAGCAGGTTTTAGCCACAGTCAAATACTGAGACTAGTCCAGGGATCTGGGGTAGGGAAGGGGCAGTTCTGTACTCATTTCATCTCTGTAATGTATCATCGAATGTGGTTACAGCTGCAGCAGGACCCAAGTGGACTTACTCTGGTCTAGGATGAAGGCCGCGTTGCTTTGTGCCACTTCATAGCCCTGCTCGGCCAGCAGGAGGTACTGGATCACCGCGGCATTGTAGTCCCCGTCTTTATAGCTGTTGTAGGCAGTCATCAGCCTCTCGGACCAGCGGCCTCGCTCGCACACGTTCTTAAACAACTGTGCCAAGAGGAAAAGCAAAACCACATGACATGCTAGAAAACCACCTCTGCCTCTTGGCTGTAGCCGATTAAGTTTGCTCCACGACTTGTTGGCAGCTAGCTTTCCTTACCCTTTGGAAGCAAACACACTACAAAAGGACCAGCAACCTACAGATTATTTACCATGGGGGGGGGGGCGACTCTAGTGGTTTCTGTGTATTACAGGTATTAGCACATTCTTCTACCTGAGGAGCTGTTTGTGAGGTGAGTCCTATTAACGTCCCCATTTTATAAGTGAGGACACTAAATAAAGCAAAGAAGGATTTCCAAAATGGTGCTAAGCTTTTACCAGGACAGGTGTGAGAGCTAAAGGGAAACAGTCCCAGTCAGGAGACGCTGGCTTTGCCCTTTGCATGCCTCCTTCAAGGACTCTTTAGTTTGATACTGTGTATCATATACTCGGGAAGAGCTACATATCATATACTCGGGAAGAGCTACAGATACTGTTGATGCCTACACTGAGCTTTGCGCGCGCACACACACACACACACACACACACACACACACACACACACACACGGCTAACTCCAGGAACCAACAGGTAAGCTCAGACAGTATGCATAGATCTCCAGCTTCTTCCCTCGGAATATCAATCCCAGTGAGCTGAGTCAGCTTCAACCGTGGAAGAAATCAGGTCACGGGAAGCAGAATGGAAAGGGCAGGCCTTTCCAGGGGGCAAACCCATTTCCCACAGACAGGCTGCAGACAACCTCACCTCCACCGCAGTGTGACAGGATCTCATCACCCCTGTGCCGCTGGCATGCATCTGTGCTAGGTTGTAGAAAGCCAAGATGTGGCCTCCTTGAGAAGCTAAATTAAAATACTTCAAGGCCTGCTTATAATCCCTCTTGACTCCAATGCCATCTGCAAGACAAACAAAGCAAATGAAAGGTGAGCAGTCTTCAACAGGATTTAGTGAGGCACCAGAGAAACTTTCTCTAAGAGGAATAAAACTAGTGAAAGTCAGAATTCTTACCCAATAATACATGTCAGTCTCACCAATGCAGATTAATATATGAATGTAGATTAGTACAAATTGTGATGAGAAGATGCGTAAGTAACTGAATTGGTAGAATGGTAATTCACCAGAATCGAGCCTCCCACTTCCACATCCTGGTGCCATCTAGCGGAAAGCTAGTTTAGATTGTTCTAGCCATCACTAGCTCTCCGATGATACCTACTGTAGTACATAGAGCCAAGCTGCAGCTGCCCATCCACCCAGCCTTGCTCAGCAGCTTTCTGGAAATACTTGAGTGCCAGGTCATAATTCTGCAGAACAAGATGTCAAATGGTAAGAAAGCACGGAAGACTGATACACTTAGAAGTACAGAGTCATTCTCTGTAAGAACAAAGTATATATATTCTCAAAAGACCATTTTAAAAGGACCATTTTATGATTTAAAAAAAATAGCCATTAATGCTTCAGTTTACAGGGGAGTTAGGGTCTCATATTATAAAGAAAAGCAAATAAGAGTTTTGTGAACCAATTTATATGTTTGCTCTCAGAAAGCATAAACACAAATAGAATACCAGAGTAGGAATTAAGAAAAACTCTTTTTACTAACCACCTTATCCCTTTAAACCTCAATTTTTCTAATATTAAGTGAGGAATATTATTTTCTCCCTATTTGCTCCCTTCCTGTACACTATAAGATGCTATGTTCTTAGATCCCATATATTATATGTAACCATAGGAAAAATTAAATACATTACTCTGAATTTTGGTATCCTAATGACCAGGAGTCAAAGGTATCACTGTCTTTTACGTTAGAGAATAAATATAGATAAGTTTTTAAGACCCAGTTCTTAGTTTCCGACACAGAAAAGTATGTTGGTTGGATAACATCAGGCTTCAGGGACATCTACCATGAGACAATGGCCAAGGACAAACAAGTGCTTGTAGACACAACACTGACATTTAGGAGGTGACTGGTGACCTGGTTATGAGACAGAAACCTGACAACTAAGAACTAAAGTGGCTGCTTACTAAGGTTCACTCTTTGGAGACACTTGGCTTTCAGCGAAGGACTGGAGAGAAGAGAGGCGGAAGCTAGAAGGAGCAAAGGGCAGAAGGGAAAGCCTCTCTCTTCTAAATAGAGGAGACTTGAACGCCTTCTTAGCCGTGAGTAAAGAAGCAGCAAGGAAGAGAGTCCTGGAGCAATGGGAAGAGTGCGGAGTGCAGAGAGCAGACACGAAGAATGAGAAACAACTCTAGCCCTCAGCTGTCCAGAGATGGAGCTGGCCTAAGAAGACAGGTAGGGGAGGTGTGAGGCACGGCACGGGAACAAGCCGACTCAGAGACAGCAGGAGAGGGCGTGGCTGCCTGCAGTGAGGGCTCTGAAGGGCTGGACAGGGAGCTACTCGAGGAAACCCTCCTGCCCGCACTGGCTGACTGCTTCCTAAACTCAGCATGCCACACACACACTTACAACTTGAACTCCTCTTCCATAGAGGTAGGCCATTCCAAGGCCGCTCTGTCCCACAGGGTTGCCCTGTAAACCAGAGAAATCAGACAACATGAGAAGAGCTCATCATAACCCAGGGGGAAAAGGACTGCAGAAGAAATAATCTGAAGCATATTGAAATATGTTTTAGCTTCCAATTAAAACAAACTTTTCCCTTCCATTCAGAGTACACATCACTTGACTTTAAGACACTAGAGGGCTATCAGTAATTTGTGTTCAAAGATTAAAACATTAAATGACTCTAGGATCAAATCTGTGACCTGACTTATGACCATCATTACCATGAATTTACGACACAAATATGACTAACATATTTCACCAAAATTAAAAGCAGGTCACATCTGAGTTATTTATGTATTGGTCACTTCCTGAGGGCAATGCTATGGAGCAGAGTCAACAGTCACACATTTAAAGCAACAATGCCATTAGGTGGTAATGATACTTAAGATTAGTTTAGTGGCACAGAGCAAAGACAGTATTTTGAGATGCAAAAATGAAAATTCCAGAATTCACTCAAACTCAGAGGGATGGATGACATTAAAAAAATTGTGTCACAGTATCCCTCAGGAAAACACTCAATTGACACTGTGATGCACAGTAATAAGTAGTTGGGAAGAGGTCAGTCAACACACAGGAAGCATAAGGGGTCTTAAGTATCCTACATGTTTTTTTTTTTTTTCCCCCCTGGGTCAAAGAAAGCCTAAATTGTGTATCATGGTTATCAGTAGAACTAGATTTTGGAAGCTTTTAAATTGACTGAGGTGGGGTATGTAAATCCCAATTTCATAGCTAAAAACCCAATCTCCTGTTTAGGAAACACTTTGAAGAAATGTAAACAGAGTTAACATTCACCCACCTAGTTCCTAAAGCAGAAACTCATCAGGTATCTGTAAGCACTTCCAATAACTTAGGGCACGGGTTGGCTAGGACTAGCCCTCTGACACAGTCCATTCGTTAAACACTAGGAATGCAGTAAACGACACACTGAGTGGGAAGTCTCACCATGTCAGCAGCTTTCTTGAAGTAGTGAAGTGCTGTCTCGTTACTCTGAGGTACGATGTCACTTCCTTCAGAGTACATCTGGAAAACAGACCCCAAGTTCAGGCGGAGCTGTCACCCTTTCTCCAGGCAAGTTTTTTTCATTTCTCATCTCATTTACATTTTATTAGCTCTCACGGAATTATCCCACAAAGTTTAGAATTCTTCATAGGAAAGTGTAGAATTTAAAGCAAACATTTATTGGTAAATACGTACATATTTTTAAGTATCTGGTTTTCTATTAAATATATGACTTAGGTATAGACTTGAATATATAAAGCAGGTTAATGACTGCCTCAAGAAATCTTAAAACATTAAAAAAAAATTACATTTGCTTGTGTGTGTGCTTGTGGGTGGGCACGTATGTAACTTGGTACATGTGTGGAGGTCCAAGGACAACTTGTTCTTCTCCATCCACAGTCTGGGTCCTGGGGATTGTCTTTATCTGCTGAACCATCTCACCAGGCCAGGAAAAGAAATCTTTAACCCAGGGCAGTCAGGTGGCTAAAATTTGGTTGAGACCGGATGACTAATCCCATTAGTACAAACAGATTGTCGAGTCACAGTGTCTGCTTTCCCCTTTCCTCTACCAGGCTGCCCCTAAAAGGTGGGCTAGGGGATAGCTCGGTTGGTACAGTGCCTGCTATAAGCATGAAGACTTAAGTTAGAACCCAGAGCCCAAGTGTAAAGAAGCTGGGCACGATGTCATGGACCTGCAGTCTCAGGGCCTGCGAGGCAGACAGGCAGATCCCAGAGCATCGCTGGACAGCCAATCTGGCCAACTTATAAGTTCCAGGCCAATGAGAGACCCTGTCTCAAAAATAAGGTGGATGATGCTCAAGACTATGTTTTAGCGTCTATATACAGGCACACACATGTGCATGCACACCTACACACACATGTTCCATGTGTGCACATACACAAAAACAATAAGTGACTAAAAGTTATTTAACAAGGTCTAAACACTAATGAATTACAGGATTAGGTAAAGCCTTTGAAGAAGGAAAACAAATGGTCAACACTGCTTCTCATTATATAATATATAATAATATATAATATAAGGAAACAGCACTAAGGTTGCTTTTAGATCTAGGATTAATTAGTAATTTAAGGAAAAAGTAAAACTGTTGGGAATAAAAAGACTTTAAATCTTAAAAACCGACGAAGAAAAAAGATTCCTGTGTTATGATGCTGGAAGGCCGACATCCTCACCACCACAGCACCACCACAACACAGTTCATGCTGTGTAACACCGGAATGCTTGCACACAATGTTCCAGCTCCCAGTTAGCTAGCTATGGTCATGTGGTGAGTCTGGATGAAACTTTCCTGTCTGTAAAATCCTTAGACTCCACCTGGACTTCCTTACCTTAGGATCTGGTTATACAGGAACAACTGTCAGTTTACACTGTATTAATGTTAAGATAATGAAAATAGAATTCTTTCCTGACACAGAATCTATTCATTAGTTTTTAGATGTAAATGTTTCCTTGCTCAAAAACACAAAACAACAACAACAAACTACACTGAGAGGTGCTAACAACTATCACATTTAAGACAATGAAGAGATCTGCACACAAATGCCAAAACATTCTCTTACTCAAGCATGAGAAGAAATAGACAACTATGAGTCTTAGCAAAACCCTGTGTACCATACAGCAGTACAGGCCTCATCACTGCATACAATCGATATAATATTAGGAGCTCCAACAGTGGATACACTTAGGAGCAAATGCTGTGTCTGAGTTGTCTGAGGAAGTGCTTCACACAGCATTACCTTAAGACAGGACATGATCCACTTGCACTGGAAATTTCATTTTGCTATTACTTAACATAACTGCAGGGTATACAATACCTTTCCCAGGAAGGCCATAGCGTGTGAATTGCCAGCATTTGCTGCTAAGTTGAAGTAGTCAAATGCTCTCTGTAAGAGAAGAATTTATAAAAATACTTAGTTTTTAACAGAATCTGTTTTAACCAAAACACGTATTTCAGAACACCAGGGGAAAAAAAGTCTTATTATAATAAAACATCTTTAAAAACAAGACTATCCAGTTATCAAGGTTTCAAGCAGAAATGTATATATCTAGAAGTTTATGACCACAAAGAAATGTCTTGTGTTCCCTAAAGTTCACAGGTAAGAGGACATCTTTATTACAGGCAGTGTGAATAAACTTTAGGCAGCTCAGCTTCATATGTCTACGTTACCACTGGTACCTGGGAGAAAGGACAAAAACTAACAGACATTCACAGGGCATGGGGCATATTCTGGAACAAAATTTCCTTTTGTATTACTTAGAGAAAAGGTTATGGCATATTTAAAGTCATATAACTAAACCCATTGGTGCTGGAAGACATTCATTACCACCCCTCTCAACTCAATGCTATCATAGCTCACTTTTGTTAAGGATCTTATACCACTGGGTAGTCCTCACTCCAGTTGATGATTTAATCTCTTCCTCTTCTAATCTTTCTTGTCCAAGTACATTCTCCTAATCTATTATCAAAAAAAAAAATATACCCCCCCAAAATACAAGCTGCATCTTGTATTACTCAGAGTTTCAGCTTCTCTTCAATGAAGAGACGAGCTACTTCAGTCACAGCGCAGCTTCCCCAGTGAATCCTCTACAAGATGCCACTCCATTCTACAAGCTTGAGTGCCTTCCACCAACTACTTCCGAAAGGAAGCTCTTTAAGCTACCAATAACCTTCTCATGGTGAGTAGAAGTGTCTCCCCTCACCCCACTTCTCTGTGGCATCCGACATAGTCTACCTCACTCTCTGGGAAACACTCCTTAGCTTGGCTTCGCATGCACCCTTTCCTGGCTTCTTTAACCCCGTCTGAACCTGCTCTATCCACAGCCACCTTTGCCAGTTCTTACTTTATCACCTGCCTTCTATACTTAAAGTTCTTCAAGGTGCAGCGGATAACGCCATTCTCATTTATGTTCTCTAAGCAGCCTTACCTACGCTACGGCTTCACGTATCATCCAGATGCTGGAACTTCTAAATTTATATTTCCTAGCAGCACCAAACTAGTCTAATTATGGACTCACAAAGCATACGTTAAATCCATCTACTAACTGCCTATACCATGGTTCTAGTCCACATTTTATTTTCTTTCGCATGAACCTCTGGAATAGTCTCCTTTTTGATTTCCATGATTGATTGTATTTTGGGTTTCTACTAACTCATTCTCCACATGGCAGCAAAAGTCAATGTTCTCAAATCTGATCATGCTGGCTCTAAGAGTCCCTTGAAGTGCAGAGGTTAAGTTGACAGGAGCAAGCACCACCTGTCTCAGAACTACATTATATCCTCTGACGTCAGCACCATGGGCATACCAGCCCTGCTCCCTTCTGCCCCAGGGCCCATGCACACAGTGTTCCTTTTGCCCTGGAATGGCTCAACCTCCAGTGTCAACATGCCACCTTCTTCTCTCTAAAGAAGTCTTCGCTGACAGCTGGTTGCCCGCTTCCCTTACTTATTATAGCCT
>CABHPQ010197150.1:0-12414 GCA_902168405.1 Peromyscus aztecus
CACACACACACACACACACACACACACACACACACACACACACACACGCACACACGTGCACACACTCTAAAACTAACAGACACACAGACAGATTAAAAAAAAATCAAGGTTAACTTTGGGGGAAAGTACTGTGGAGAATGTTTTCAGATAAAACAGAATTGCTGCTCTATAGAATTGCTCATATTTCATATTTCACTCTCTATAGATTTAATACTGTAAAACTACAAAAGAAATTGTGGTAAGGTGTAGCTATAAAATTATCTTCATTGACCATAAATGTTCTTAGATGAAGGAAAATAAGTACCCAAGAAAATAAGTAAAATAGTCTGTCAAAAAATTAGTATTTAGAGATATGTTGTCATCCAGGACTCTATTGTTGAAAGAAGTGAGGATATAGAGAAGAAATTGCGTATTAGAATTGAGTGTTGAGTATTGGAGAGATGGCTTAGCAATTAAGAGCATGTACTGCTCCTCCAGAGGACCTGAGTTCAACTCAGCATCCATGTCTCTTAGCTCCTGCATTCACATGCACAGACATACACACATCACATTTCATTAAAATAAAGGTTAAAATAAATTAAAAAGAGATGGGGGCTGGAGAGATGACTCAGTGCTTAAGAGCACTGGCTTCTCTTCCAGAGGACCTGGAATTGATTCTTGAAACCACATGGTGGCTCACAACCATCTGTAACTCTAGTTCCAGGGGACTGGACATGCTCTCCTGACCTCCTTGAGCACCAGGCACACAAGTGGTGCACATACACATATGCAGGCAAAACACTCATACACACAAACAACACCTCCCCCCAACAACCCTCCCCCGCCCCCAAGAAAAATACAATAAAAACCAAGTGCTGTGGCAGACAGACGTTCTCCATTGAAGCTGCACTTACAGTTTGTCCTTTGGGAGAACCTTCCTCAGTCAGTTTCTCAAACATCTCTTTCGCTGCTTGGACATTCTGGGTGAGGTAGTCACCAAACAAAAGAGCATAGGACACTCTCTCCAGGGCTTTGGTGTGATTCATGCCTGCCGCCTTTTGAAGATACCGATACGCTCTTTAAACAGAAGCAATCAAACAGAAAGTCAGCTGTGTTTCCAGAACAGCCATTAAAAGATTTTTCATTACTAATGTACTGCAGTTTTCTTATTTTATAATAAATTCCTACATATTACTCCTACTATATCATGTTATTTATATATGTAGAAAACATCCTGGACAGTTTGATTTAGCTAAGGGGCCAGTTTCCCTTATGTCTAGTATCTTGAAATTATCTAATTACACTAACAATGACTGAAAAATCTAATGAGCAGGTTAACAAGATTTGCAACGGAAAATTGTAATAATGTCAGGTAAATATTCAAATAACTCAAAATTTTCTAACTCTATACATAGACTAACAAAGCCAGCAGGAATCAAACAGACATAAAATTTTAGAATTCTTTTGGAGTATTACATTCTAGGTCAACATTTCAAAGCAATATAAAAAAATCAACACATTTGGTGACAATTCCTTTTGTTTGTTTTATGTCATTTTTGAATCTGGAATAGTTCATTCATTCTTAGTTCCTAGAACCAACTACAACTTTAATCTACTATTGCCATTTTTCTCACTGATCAGCCTTATGGTCAATATGTGTAATCTTTTCATCCTAATGAGTTAAAGTCTGCTCAAACACATTAAGGTTTCCTGCAACAGCACTTAAGAAATCTCATGTGTCTCTGGCCACATGATCTTAAGAAAAAGCACTCAGTGACTGGCCTCAGCGAGGGCCTGTGCTGGGGGCAAATGGGCCAGACAGTGCGACCTACTCTCTCTTCTGGCTCTTCCTATTGCTTCCATTCAGTATCTTCATCCCAGACTGATAAATCATCTCTGCTTCCTGCATCTGTCGTCTTCTCGCAGCATCTTCTTCAGCTGACAATAAAATGACACACGCATTAAATGAATTTCATTTTTTTTTCTTTTTTTCTTTTTTGGTTTTTCGAGACAGAGTTTCTCTGTGTAGTTTTGGTGTCTGTCCTGGAACTCGCTCGGTAGTCCAGGCTGGCCTCAAATTCACAGAGATCTGCCTGGCTCTGCCTCCCGAGTGCTGGATTAAAGGCGTGTGCCACCACCACCTGGCGAATTTCATTCTCTAGTACCAAGCTTAACTCACTGTTTCAGGTAGGAACACAAACAGAGAAGGATCTTTCACTATTTCCAAACATGACTCTAAAGATAGCTGAAATGTGCCCTGTATTGACAAAGACTTCTGAAGTCTACCAAAGTCACTTTCTTTTAGAGACAGCAAGACCAGGCTGCTTTTGAGCACATTTTTGTGTTAGCAATGATGACTTTTAAAAATAGAATTCAACTAAAACTTCATATTCAATGCTAACTTCAGCTAAATAATAACAAAAAGCCACTAGAAAAGAACAGCCAGAAAACAGCCATCACATTCAAAGGTCACATGCTGTAGATTTACAAAAGTATTTAATTATCTAATTAAAATCTTGAAACTTGATTCTTATTAAACATAGATCTAATTTAGTGTACAATGTTCAGGTTTATTTTCTCTCTTCTTTTTCTGAAACAGTTTCTTATACCCCAGGCTGGCTTCTAACTCCCTATGTAACCAAGGATGTCCTTGAACTTTTGATCTGGCTGTTCAGAGTGCTAGGATTAAGGCATGTGCCACCACACCCAGTATACGTGGCGCTGGGGACTAATCCCAGGGCTTTGTGTATGGCAAGCAAGCACTCTATTAATCAAGCTTCATCTCCAGTCCAGCTCATTATTTTTTCACACTTATTAAAATATAACACTAAAAAAAAAATCATAGAACAGTTGTGGGTTTAAAAAAAAACTTTTTTGCTACTTTAATGCAATGTTTAAAACAGAATATAGAACATGTCGTAAGACAATAAGTGAATTCTTTTTGTAATAAACCTGGCATATGAAACTAGTCATGCTGGCCTGCATCTGGAGGTTTGATGCTGTCTTCTAGGGACAATCAGGAATCTACAGCCAAGATATTAGAAATGGTATCTGGTATCCCACTGCTATGGCCTCCAAACAGTTTTCCAGCAGAGGGCAGCACTGATCCACAGGGTGGTTAACTCTACTACACATGTCAAGTGTTACATAAGCATGGCATATTTCACTCAAAGCCTTTAAAGACGCTATTTTTTGGTTTTCTCCTGATCACTATTAACCTTTGCCATCACAGTCAGCTTCCATTATTGATGAACTGTTTTGTATTAATTAGTTCAATAGCCTGCCTCAAGGATTTATGGAATTACCTATGAATCAATGAGACTTAAGTGTGAAAAGGCTGAGTGACAGCCTGAAGTAAGTATATTCCATGCTCACAGCTCTCAAGTTGTTCTTTAAGGCTGTGACCATGTCACCAACGCTGATCCATGTGGAACATGCCTTCCAAATGCTGCCCTAGACAGAAAGCAACGGAGCATGCCCCAACTTGAGCAATACGCACTTTCACAGAAGCCCCACTTCTCATCTGTCTTGTAGTCATAGGTTGTGGCACACCACAGTCTGCCATCTTCCCGCCCGTCCGATGTGCACTCGTCATATTCCTTATCCAGGAAAAGGAAAGGGAAGTGGCAGGGCTCCCCGTGCGCCGTACCTTCAATGGCAGTCAAAACTGGAAAAAAAAGGAACATAAGGCTAAATATGATCACCTTTGTGACGCATGGATTCAACAGTGTCAAGCTTCAGCTATCAAAATCTGAATGCAAAGAGATACACTGCAGTATTTGTAATGTGAGACAGAGGGGAGGAAGAGCTGATTTGATTGGAGAAGACTTGAGGTCAAGTTCACTCAGTGAGCCTGGCTAACTACTCACATACATCTAGCTTAGACTTTGAGTTCTTAAGATAAAGCAGCATGGTGTTCAAAGTCTACTAGGAAACTGCCTACAGGCTGTCCTCAGTCTGAGACTAGCCTGGACTACAGAGTCTCAGAAAGCAGAGCAAAGCTAAACAAAACAACAAACCCAACCAAAAAGCTCCCCAAACTCCTGTCTAAGGAGTGAACAAGGCGGATGATTTTCCAACTTGACTGTATTCTGAGTAGGTCTGTTAAGATGCTAAAGATTGACTAGACAAAAAGGGCTCCGGAAAACCTGGCTGATTCAACTCTCTGGCCCTGAAGCACCTTGCTTCTGATGCTGCTAACATCTGGCTTCTTTTGAGCCCTGAGTTTACAATTGCCTGGACTTGATTCTGAGCCAAAAGCCAATACTGCCCAGGATAGGCTTTCAGTCCCAGTGGGAACTATGCCTCATTCAAAGCAGGAATGAGCTCAGTGAACAGCCCCGAGGCTCCTGCAGACTCACACATTTAGGACACTGCTCAGGGGCCCCACAACTGTGAAAAAGCCCCATTTTGGGGGGGCTGGCTGGCCTGAATGGCCACACTCACAGGCTTACTGGGAAGGGTTCATTCGGTGCTGGGACCCCTGAAATCCAGCTGCTGACTGCCTGTCCACTTCAGATACAGACAGCACTGTGAACTTGTGATTACTGCCCAAAGCTACAAGTCTGGAGAAGGCACATTGCAGAGACCATCCTGATTCCTGCTGAGCAAGTCTCACTGCTGTGATCCTTGTGCTTCTTTCCCTGTGCCACAACGGATGATGACCCACTTCCTGTTCCCCACAGCTCAGGGAGATATGAGGAATTACACAGCTCTCCTCTGAACGGACTGAGAAATGAAGAATGATCAAGGTGAAAGTGTACGGGAATACATGAATTTATTTTCAGTGTTTGAAAAGTCGGGACTTTGTGGTGTTCAGTTTCTGCACTATGTCTTCCTGGGGCAGTTACACAAAAGTGTTTTCTGAGGCACTGTTCTGTGCCTCTTCCACATGCTTACAAATGCTACAGATGAAACTGGGGAACGGCTGAGAAATGTGTGCTAATGATTTCTGAACGGAATTACTGATTTTCTAACAACTGGGCACAATAAACTGAAACTCCCATGGAGGAGGCAAGAGGGAGCAGAGGGCATTCATGATCTCTAGAATCTGTTTCTAGAGGCTGCTACTGCGTCCTAAAGACAGGCTAGTTATGAGAAGGCGGTGGGCGACCAAGCTTTCACTTCCCGCAAGAAATCCTCCAGATCCTTTCTCAGACTCCTGGGTAGATGAGCGGGTTATGGACAGCACAACCACGTGAAACCTCCTAACAAGTCCTCTGAAACCAAGGACCAGGCTAGGGAGACTAAGACCAGTCACCGCAGTAGAAGGTCACCTGATACCACTCAATGTGCATCCGCTGGAACAGTGCACTGTCGGCTCTTTGTTCCCCATGGTGTCACGTGTACCACATGGGATGGAACGTTTCATAACACGACCTCAGCCCCGGAAGGTTGTTGGGTCTTCTTCAACTTACAAGACATAGTAAAACTGTGTCTGAATTGATGCTTTGGGGCAGGTTAAAGAGCAAAAATGTTAAGATAGAAACTTAAGGAGGAAGCCACCTGGCTTTCCAACAGATCTATTACAACTAATAGGATTTGCTGTAATTCACTAGTACAGGACTCCTAGAGGGTAAAGCAGCAGTCTGGCCTCAGTATTCCTGGGTCTTATTGATAACACCTCATATCTACAGATGCCTTTAGCCAGTGACCATAGAGGTAAAGAATTAGCTGAGAAGAATTAAAGTATCAGCCTAAATTCCATTCTTGAAAAGGTCTGCTGACAAGGGCTGCCCTTAGCTGGCATGTATGAAATCACTGATTTCTGATGAGATCCCGCCATCCCGCCTCTTCAGAGTGGCTCACTCAAACTATACAAACAGTATGATTCGTACTGAACACTCGCATTCTCTCTGCATGTCCACAGCTTTGGTACTTGCCAGGTACACAGCTGCCACCTTAACCAGCTCCAATAAAAAATTGACTTTAAAAGGACTGACTTTAGAAAGAGTGAAAGTCTGAGCCATAAGGGAGGCTCTTACCCTTGGGTGGTGCAGAAACTGCTGCACAAAGAAGAGCTGAAGGAAGAGCAGCATTTTGGAAGTTGGGTTTGTTCAAGGGGGTGGAGAGGGCATTTTAAGCTGTGAGGGTAACCTGTGGAAAGGCCCAGGACACAAACTGCACAGCATGCTTGGGGAACTTTCAGGAAAGGATGTTCTAGGGAGGGTGAGAGTGCAGAGGAGCTGCTGACATGCCTGATTCTGTGAATCATGCTAAGAAGTGTGTGCTTCATTGCAGAAGGCGGATGGGAGGTAGTAGCTGTAAATAAGGGAGCAAGGTCCAATCTGAATTTTAGAAGATTAATACAGCAGCAACGTGAACCAAAAGCTAACAGAGGGAGCAATTTAGAAGGGACTGTCACAGGATCTAATTCTAATGTAGCTGAATGGAACACACAAAGCCATGCAAACTCATGCAATGCAGATTACATATTAAATATGCATGCATAAATGGTGTATTATGAATAAATAAAAAATCAATCCAAATCATTACTGAAAACTAAAACAAGTTGAATGGGTGAATGTAATGTTTATAAAGTTGTAATTTTTTGTGGGTGATTGTACCAACATGACAGATAGTTAAAACACTATCTCAAATCCTTAGTAAATACATTCTGGAGACAAAAAGAATTAGAAACCCCTAACTGTTGTGTCTTTTCACTGGCCTGAGAGAGAGAGACTTAATCAGAATCCCTTATAAACATGCTAGCGACAGACTGGCCATCAGGTATGTTAAAGGTACAGAAAAGATCACAATACATTTTAGCAGGAATGGACTTGGTCTTTCTAGACTGCTCATTTACACAAGCCTCAGATATATGCAGACACCACTTTCTAGAGCAGTGGCTCTCAATCTTCCTAATGCACAGTTCCTCATGTTGTGGTGGTACCCAACTATAAAATTATTTTCGTTGCTACTTCATAACTGTAATGAATTTGCTACTGTTATGATTCATAATGCAAATATCTGACATGCAGGATATCTGATATGTGACCCCTGTGAAAGGGTCGTTTGACCCCCCCAAATGGGTTGTGACCCACAGATTGAGAACTGCTAGCCTAGAGGATATCTTAAATTTTATGATTATCAGAGAACGAACTGGAGCTATCTAATCAACATGGCTCTCTTCTGTGGAAGTGACACTCCACAGTGTCCCTTGGAGGCCTTGTACACTATGACCTGGCTAGAGCCCATTCTGGATGGAGGTAAAAAAGGAGCTGCAGGGAGCTCTGCTGGTTACGGCCTTTGCTTCCTTTTCTGTGTGTTTCTTTGAAATTATGCACCATGTCTGGCAATGGATAAAAGCTCTGATTCTTTGAAGTTCAATTTGTCAATCAAACACTTTTCATTACCTCACCTGTAATACTTAATTAGCACTGGAAGTATTAGCATAAACACTAAATTTCCTAAACTTATCTATTGAAAAGGCCCATGAAAAGGCTCAATGGCAGTGTGAATTGTTGATATCTAGGCAGGGTCTAACTCATGGAAATGTATCCAGGTTTTCTGGAGAAATGGCTGAGGTTAACCTTTAGGTTAGGAAATACACTGAGTTTGAGACATATTATTCTGCCTGAAAAAAGTTATGAAATATCACCAGAACCAGTCCAAAGGACAAAGGCATAAACTAAAGGTATTCCCAATGGACAAAAAGAAGGTACTTTGAGCAACAAGAATGGCTGTGTAGAGTGAACTGGGATCACTACAGATCATGGGTATTTTAAAAGTCTATTTGTTCATCCTCCAGGTTTCTTTACCTGTAGTTCCTAGAATCTGAGATTCCCTTGGGACTGAGAATTCCCTCCTATATACCAATGTGAGTGGGAGCCAGGGTGCCAAGTTACCAAACTAGGGAACTAGCCATGCAATTGGAGGGCTGAAGCCTCAGCCACTACATCAGGGGAACAGAAGGTAATGAAGCTTCCACACATACCCCAAAAGACTAAGTTCCAAAAGGGTCTCAGCAGCTGGAAGGATGGAGGTCCCTGGAGGGTGGTATACCCAGAGGGGCATAGAAGCTTTGCTTCTCCTCTACCTCAATTTACCCATTTCCTGTCTGGCTGTTCACCTCCATCTTTAATATACTTTGTCATATACTTTATAACAAATGGGTAAACACAAGTCTATTTCCGAGTTTTGTGAGCTGCTCTAACAGATTAACTGAACCTAAGGATGATGTCATGGGGACTCTAGCTTACATAGACTGTCAGAAGCACAGGCAATTGGCATGTGGCAGTCCTGTGGGACTGAGCCCTCGACCTGGGGGATCTGATTCTATCTCCAGGTAGAGTGATGGAACTGAGGTAAAGAAGAGGATACTAGGCAGCATCAAGTGTAACATCACTGCAGAACTGCCTGCTTGCTGTGTGGGGAAATACTGACCAACCGGTGAGTAGATGAAAACTGACTGCATTTGTGTCTTCTCTCTGTGTTCTTACCAGTGCTCAAAGGACTTCGCACTGTACATATACACCTGGTGAAAAGCTTGGCAGAATACTCCAGGATACTGTCAACCATTATTTTTAGTTGATGGATTAGGCACTTTCAATTTTTAAGAAATGATTTTTCTATTAATGAGTCTGACAGAGTTTCAAGTGGGATCGATTCCTGGCAGTGGCTGGCAATGAAGTAAGTGCTGCTGTGGCCATTGTGACGTAACACAGTAAATGGTAAAATGGCAGCCTAGGGCAGAGTGGCTCCCGAGCCAAATTTCAAAAGGACAGGCATTCAACACACACCGTTTTCAGATCAGCTCTGATGTAAAGCTGTGAGGCCGGTGCAGGGCAGAAGCAGATTAGGGTTTAGTTTCAATGGGAAAAGGTCAAGATCTAAATCAAACTACCCAGGAAGACTAAAAAGTTCCAGGATGATGGAAACGGCGGTAACAATCCTAACACGATTCTGCAACCACACTGAAAAGTCTGTCTTTCCTTCTTTTTGTCCCACCTTCACATGTAATTTTAATTTTCTTTCTCAGAGGACTTTACATGCTAGTACACAAAAACACCAAGATATTAATAGGAAATATATGGAATTTTATCTATGAATTCAGGTCATGTGACATCAAACCTGCACAATGAATATCTGATTTGCTAAAACCCTGAAAATCCTGTAAAACTATGCTCTGCATTTTCTATGTGGTCAACAGTCAGCAAGCCCAGCTTTCCTTAGCCTTTGTCCAGGTTCCCTAGTTTGAAAGTTTCAATTGTCTCTTTCCAGCATCAGGCAAAATCAAGCAAAGTGTCAAGGGTACCTGGTTTCTGGACTCTCTTTGCTTCTTCATAGCTCTTGCTGCTTAGATTTGGAGAGTCTACAAAGCTGATTTCTTCGGTGACACTGACTTCCTCCTCGGTCTTGGAGCCCTCTTCCTCATCCTGAAGAGGGGACTCCACCTCTGCTTCCTCAGAATCAACAAATATCTGGCCAGCAACCACTTTGCCTGTGGTGGTGTGGTCCTTCCCCGACTCATCTGCTGGCAAAGAACTCTGAGAATATAAAATGGATTTGTTACTCATCATCTGGACCAAGACTCCCCCCAAGCTAATCTGTCCACTGCTTTGACAAGTGTCTACAAGTGTCTCCTTCAGCTCCCTGACATGCCAAGCTGCACCTGACTATAGGCTCTGATGTGCTTATCACAGTCAGGGCTGCACCACCTGACTAGCTTTCAATTTCGACTCAAATGTTACTTTCCCATAAGCTATCTTTAATCCTGAAAGTCTGGATTACATCCTTGTTTACATCCTACTTTATACTTGCCCTTGGTAACTCTGTATTACGACTTCCTGTTTTTATCTCTATTCCACCTAGAGATCAGTGTTCAAAACTAGTGGACCTCCTTGGATATGTGAGAATCAGCTATACTTATGCAACCCACGAGGATGCATTTCCTGATTTGATTTTAAAAATTACATGGTAATATGGTAATGCACACTCTTAATCCCAGCACTTGGGAGGCAGAGGCATGGATCTCTGTAAGTTCAAAGCCAATCTGGTCTACATAGTGAGTTCCAGGCCAGCTGAAACTATATATTAAGACCGCTGTCTTAAAGCTCTTTTCTGTGAATGTCCACCATCCACACAGCATATTCAAATTTAAGTTGAAAGTGATCCTAACAGCCAGCACTCCTTAGGGAAATTCTTATTATTCTTATATAGGTCAGTGATTTTTTTTTAAACCAAGAGAGAATTAATACTGCTATCATCTTATCTTCTTTAATTGAATTTTGTTACTCAGAATTAGTATGTCCTTTCTAAGGTGTATAACTTCTGCCTTTAATTTGTGCAGTGCAAATCTTAGTACCTACCTTGGAATCTATGGATTCATCCTGGTTACTTTCGTCATCTGCAAAGAAATTTTAAGACAAATTATCTTTTTTGTTGGGAACTATAAATGTTAGAAAGCACACAAAAGATACCAGTGCCCCTACCCAAGAGTCCAAGTATTTCAGGAATTCTATGTGAAAAACTTGGAGGAAGGACAAATACACAACAGATAATAACCAGCCACTGGGTAAATAAACCTAGATTATTTATTTATTTATTTATTTAGGTTCTTTGAGACAGGGTTTCTTTGTGTAGCCCTGGCTGTCCCGGAACTAGCTCTGCAGACCAGGCTGGCTTCAAATCTGGTCTACAGAGATCCACCTGCCTCTGCTTCCTGAGTGCTGGGATTAAAGGCCTGCACCATTACCACCTGGCTAAAAATTGATTATATTCAAAGATTTCACAAAAGATTAAGGAGAAAATTTCCCCTTCGTTTTCCACATAGGAAAACCAGAAGGCTCCCTTCTCACTCCCCTAAACCAGCCTCTTCTTCAGACTCCATCTCAATTTATAAAAATGAAACTCTAATTTCACACTCCGGGTTTTTAGCCACTCTATTTCTCTGCTGAGGATCTGGAGTTACTGTAGGTTATTTTAATTCAGAGTAGGATTTTGTTGTTTCACTAATACATATTTAGGCAAATATATTTAATATTTGTGGTCTACTGTGCTAAAGAGATAACCAGATACAGGTCAGATGTAGCACTGAACTATCGTGTGTTACGTGTATTAGAGTATTTATTAAATCAACAGTTTCTTTATGTCTATGTGTCTGGGTAAGTGTATGTCATATATATATGTGGGTGTTCACAAAGGCCAAAAGAGGGCTGGGGCTTATAGATCGCTATGGGCTATCTGACAAGGGTGTTTGGCACTGCACTCAGGTCCTCAGCCCCAAGAAATCAACAGTTTCTTAAAAGGTGTGTATGCACGCTTGTGCGTGAGAACCTGAGTGCATGTGTGTGTAGAGATGGCTCAGTGGTTAAGAGCACTGGCTGTTCTTGTAAAGGACTCAGGTTTGGTTCCTAACATCACATAGCTCACAGCAGACTGTGATCACATAACATCACATAGCTCACAGCAGACTGTGACTCCAGTTTCTGGTGAATCTGACACTCTTTTCTGGCCTCCATGGGCACCAGGAAAGCACATACAAAAACACTCAAACACAGAAAAATAAAAATAAATCTAGAGAAAAAAGAAGTCAATAGCTTATGTTTAAAAAAAAAAAAGATTCCAGGCATTATTTACAGCTTGCTTCTGAGTGCACACAGGTAGCTTGGTTTTCTCAGAAAACAGTTTTTCGATCATCCTTTCCATGACTCTCGGCTGTTTCCACTAGTCTTGGGGCTGTTTACAGTGCTCGCTAGAGAAACGGGAACAACTCAATGCAGCAGGTGCAAGTGTCTGACCTCCACATTCACTGCCAATGTAAAGACAAACAGCCACACGATCTCCTGTTTCCTTCTGCTTTAACTCTGAACAGGGCATCACTATTCCCTTGTCCATCAACTATATGAGAAATTCACAGTGAAATTCTACAAAACCACTTTTTACTGGATAATGTGGCATTAATTTTGTTTCAGATGGTTATACCTTAAGGGTTTGAACTTTAGACAGCTTATTTTGCAGTATTTGTTCTGCATATCTCAGAAAAGTAAGTCTTCCAGTGAAGTTTTGCCACATACATGTTTCCAATTTAAAAAAAAAAAAAGAATAGCTACTATTTAGATTCACTTGCTTTAAGAGGACCTGCAAAATGTTTTACTTTTGCAGGGTGGAGGTAATGGTGGTGGGATGGCATGCCTTAGTCCCACAGTGCCCATGACACTTTGGTAGTGGTCCATGAATTCACAATCAGCCTCCCTCCTAGTTTTTGAAGATCTAAATGGCTCAAATACTATCCTCAGTAAATCTCTTGCTAAGGGAAGGAAATCCATGTCTATTATGTATCAGTGTTGTATGTATAAATGTAATTTGCTAATCACAAATACCAACTATTTAGTACACGAAGATCAGTCCCCAGCTGTGCACACTTGTCCATGGTTTGTCCCATACACTGGGCCTCTGGACTAGCTGCAAGTGCAAATCACTAAGTCGGTCACA
>CABHPQ010197151.1:0-12439 GCA_902168405.1 Peromyscus aztecus
CACACACACACACACACACACACACACACACACACACACACACACACGCACACACGCACACACGCACACACGTGCACACACTCTAAAACTAACAGACACACAAACAGATTAAAAAAAAATCAAGGTTAACTTTGGGGGAAAGTACTGTGGAGAATGTTTTCAGATAAAACAGAATTGCTGCTCTATAGAATTGCTCATATTTCATATTTCACTCTCTATAGATTTAATACTGTAAAACTACAAAAGAAATTGTGGTAAGGTGTAGCTATAAAATTATCTTCATTGACCATAAATGTTCTTAGATGAAGGAAAATAAGTACCCAAGAAAATAAGTAAAATAGTCTGTCAAAAAATTAGTATTTAGAGATATGTTGTCATCCAGGACTCTATTGTTGAAAGAAGTGAGGATATAGAGAAGAAATTGCGTATTAGAATTGAGTGTTGAGTATTGGAGAGATGGCTTAGCAATTAAGAGCATGTACTGCTCCTCCAGAGGACCTGAGTTCAACTCAGCATCCATGTCTCTTAGCTCCTGCATTCACATGCACAGACATACACACATCACATTTCATTAAAATAAAGGTTAAAATAAATTAAAAAGAGATGGGGGCTGGAGAGATGACTCAGTGCTTAAGAGCACTGGCTTCTCTTCCAGAGGACCTGGAATTGATTCTTGAAACCACATGGTGGCTCACAACCATCTGTAACTCTAGTTCCAGGGGACTGGACATGCTCTCCTGACCTCCTTGAGCACCAGGCACACAAGTGGTGCACATACACATATGCAGGCAAAACACTCATACACACAAACAACACCTCCCCCCAACAACCCTCCCCCGCCCCCAAGAAAAATACAATAAAAACCAAGTGCTGTGGCAGACAGACGTTCTCCATTGAAGCTGCACTTACAGTTTGTCCTTTGGGAGAACCTTCCTCAGTCAGTTTCTCAAACATCTCTTTCGCTGCTTGGACATTCTGGGTGAGGTAGTCACCAAACAAAAGAGCATAGGACACTCTCTCCAGGGCTTTGGTGTGATTCATGCCTGCCGCCTTTTGAAGATACCGATACGCTCTTTAAACAGAAGCAATCAAACAGAAAGTCAGCTGTGTTTCCAGAACAGCCATTAAAAGATTTTTCATTACTAATGTACTGCAGTTTTCTTATTTTATAATAAATTCCTACATATTACTCCTACTATATCATGTTATTTATATATGTAGAAAACATCCTGGACAGTTTGATTTAGCTAAGGGGCCAGTTTCCCTTATGTCTAGTATCTTGAAATTATCTAATTACACTAACAATGACTGAAAAATCTAATGAGCAGGTTAACAAGATTTGCAACGGAAAATTGTAATAATGTCAGGTAAATATTCAAATAACTCAAAATTTTCTAACTCTATACATAGACTAACAAAGCCAGCAGGAATCAAACAGACATAAAATTTTAGAATTCTTTTGGAGTATTACATTCTAGGTCAACATTTCAAAGCAATATAAAAAAATCAACACATTTGGTGACAATTCCTTTTGTTTGTTTTATGTCATTTTTGAAACTGGAATAGTTCATTCATTCTTAGTTCCTAGAACCAACTACAACTTTAATCTACTATTGCCATTTTTCTCACTGATCAGCCTTATGGTCAATATGTGTAATCTTTTCATCCTAATGAGTTAAAGTCTGCTCAAACACATTAAGGTTTCCTGCAACAGCACTTAAGAAATCTCATGTGTCTCTGGCCACATGATCTTAAGAAAAAGCACTCAGTGACTGGCCTCAGCGAGGGCCTGTGCTGGGGGCAAATGGGCCAGACAGTGCGACCTACTCTCTCTTCTGGCTCTTCCTATTGCTTCCATTCAGTATCTTCATCCCAGACTGATAAATCATCTCTGCTTCCTGCATCTGTCGTCTTCTCGCAGCATCTTCTTCAGCTGACAATAAAATGACACACGCATTAAATGAATTTCATTTTTTTTTCTTTTTTTCTTTTTTGGTTTTTCGAGACAGAGTTTCTCTGTGTAGTTTTGGTGTCTGTCCTGGAACTCGCTCGGTAGTCCAGGCTGGCCTCAAATTCACAGAGATCTGCCTGGCTCTGCCTCCCGAGTGCTGGATTAAAGGCGTGTGCCACCACCACCTGGCGAATTTCATTCTCTAGTACCAAGCTTAACTCACTGTTTCAGGTAGGAACACAAACAGAGAAGGATCTTTCACTATTTCCAAACATGACTCTAAAGATAGCTGAAATGTGCCCTGTATTGACAAAGACTTCTGAAGTCTACCAAAGTCACTTTCTTTTAGAGACAGCAAGACCAGGCTGCTTTTGAGCACATTTTTGTGTTAGCAATGATGACTTTTAAAAATAGAATTCAACTAAAACTTCACATTCAATGCTAACTTCAGCTAAATAATAACAAAAAGCCACTAGAAAAGAACAGCCAGAAAACAGCCATCACATTCAAAGGTCACATGCTGTAGATTTACAAAAGTATTTAATTATCTAATTAAAATCTTGAAACTTGATTCTTATTAAACATAGATCTAATTTAGTGTACAATGTTCAGGTTTGTTTATTTTCTCTCTTCTTTTTCTGAAACAGTTTCTTATACCCCAGGCTGGATTCAAACTCCCTATGTAACCAAGGATGTCCTTGAACTTTTGATCCGGCTGTTCAGAGTGCTAGGATTAAGGCATGTGCCACCACACCCAGTATATGTGGCGCTGGGGACCAATCCCAGGGCTTTGTGTATGGCAAGCAAGCACTCTATTAATCAAGCTTCATCTCCAGTCCAGCTCATTATTTTTTCACACTTATTAAAATATAACACTAAAAAAAAAATCATAGAACAGTTGTGGGTTTAAAAAAAAACTTTTTTGCTACTTTAATGCAATGTTTAAAACAGAATATAGAACATGTCGTAAGACAATAAGTGAATTCTTTTTGTAATAAACCTGGCATATGAAACTAGTCATGCTGGCCTGCATCTGGAGGTTTGATGCTGTCTTCTAGGGACAATCAGGAATCTACAGCCAAGATATTAGAAATGGTATCTGGTATCCCACTGCTATGGCCTCCAAACAGTTTTCCAGCAGAGGGCAGCACTGATCCACAGGGTGGTTAACTCTACTACACATGTCAAGTGTTACATAAGCATGGCATATTTCACTCAAAGCCTTTAAAGACGCTATTTTTTGGTTTTCTCCTGATCACTATTAACCTTTGCCATCACAGTCAGCTTCCATTATTGATGAACTGTTTTGTATTAATTAGTTCAATAGCCTGCCTCAAGGATTTATGGAATTACCTATGAATCAATGAGACTTAAGTGTGAAAAGGCTGAGTGACAGCCTGAAGTAAGTATATTCCATGCTCACAGCTCTCAAGTTGTTCTTTAAGGCTGTGACCATGTCACCAACGCTGATCCATGTGGAACATGCCTTCCAAATGCTGCCCTAGACAGAAAGCAACGGAGCATGCCCCAACTTGAGCAATACGCACTTTCACAGAAGCCCCACTTCTCATCTGTCTTGTAGTCATAGGTTGTGGCACACCACAGTCTGCCATCTTCCCGCCCGTCCGATGTGCACTCGTCATATTCCTTATCCAGGAAAAGGAAAGGGAAGTGGCAGGGCTCCCCGTGCGCCGTACCTTCAATGGCAGTCAAAACTGGAAAAAAAAGGAACATAAGGCTAAATATGATCACCTTTGTGACGCATGGATTCAACAGTGTCAAGCTTCAGCTATCAAAATCTGAATGCAAAGAGATACACTGCAGTATTTGTAATGTGAGACAGAGGGGAGGAAGAGCTGATTTGATTGGAGAAGACTTGAGGTCAAGTTCACTCAGTGAGCCTGGCTAACTACTCGCATACATCTAGCTTAGACTTTGAGTTCTTAAGATAAAGCAGCATGGTGTTCAAAGTCTACTAGGAAACTGCCTACAGGCTGTCCTCAGTCTGAGACTAGCCTGGACTACAGAGTCTCAGAAAGCAGAGCAAAGCTAAACAAAACAACAAACCCAACCAAAAAGCTCCCCAAACTCCTGTCTAAGGAGTGAACAAGGCGGATGATTTTCCAACTTGACTGTATTCTGAGTAGGTCTGTTAAGATGCTAAAGATTGACTAGACAAAAAGGGCTCCGGAAAACCTGGCTGATTCAACTCTCTGGCCCTGAAGCACCTTGCTTCTGATGCTGCTAACATCTGGCTTCTTTTGAGCCCTGAGTTTACAATTGCCTGGACTTGATTCTGAGCCAAAAGCCAATACTGCCCAGGATAGGCTTTCAGCCCCAGTGGGAACTATGCCTCATTCAAAGCAGGAATGAGCTCAGTGAACAGCCCCGAGGCTCCTGCAGACTCACACATTTAGGACACTGCTCAGGGGCCCCACAACTGTGAAAAAGCCCCATTTTGGGGGGGCTGGCTGGCCTGAATGGCCACACTCACAGGCTTACTGGGAAGGGTTCATTCGGTGCTGGGACCCCTGAAATCCAGCTGCTGACTGCCTGTCCACTTCAGATACAGACAGCACTGTGAACTTGTGATTACTGCCCAAAGCTACAAGTCTGGAGAAGGCACATTGCAGAGACCATCCTGATTCCTGCTGAGCAAGTCTCACTGCTGTGATCCTTGTGCTTCTTTCCCTGTGCCACAACGGATGATGACCCACTTCCTGTTCCCCACAGCTCAGGGAGATCTGAGGAATTACAGCTCTCCTCTGAATGGACTGAGAAATGAAGAATGATCAAGGTGAAAGTGTACGGGAATACATGAATTTATTTTCAGTGTTTGAAAAGTCGGGACTTTGTGGTGTTCAGTTTCTGCACTATGTCTTCCTGGGGCAGTTACACAAAAGTGTTTTCTGAGGCACTGTTCTGTGCCTCTTCCACATGCTTACAAATGCTACAGATGAAACTGGGGAACGGCTGAGAAATGTGTGCTAATGATTCCTGAACGGAATTACTGATTTTCTAACAACTGGGCACAATAAACTGAAACTCCCATGGAGGAGGCAAGAGGGAGCAGAGGGCATTCATGATCTCTAGAATCTGTTTCTAGAGGCTGCTACTGCGTCCTAAAGACAGGCTAGTTATGAGAAGGCGGTGGGCGACCAAGCTTTCACTTCCCGCAAGAAATCCTCCAGATCCTTTCTCAGACTCCTGGGTAGATGAGTGGGTTATGGACAGCACAACCACGTGAAACCTCCTAGCAAGTCCTCTGAAACCAAGGACCAGGCTAGGGAGACTAAGACCAGTCACCGCAGTAGAAGGTCACCTGATACCACTCAATGTGTATCCGCTAGAACAGTGCACTGTCGGCTCTTTGTTCCCCATGGTGTCACGTGTACCACATGGGATGGAACGTTTCATAACATGACCTCAGCCCCGGAAGGTTGTTGGGTCTTCTTCAACTTACAAGACATAGTAAAACTGTGTCTGAATTGATGCTTTGGGGCAGGTTAAAGAGCAAAAATGTTAAGATAGAAACTTAAGGAGGAAGCCACCTGGCTTTCCAACAGATCTATTACAACTAATAGGATTTGCTGTAATTCACTAGTACAGGACTCCTAGAGGGTAAAGCAGCAGTCTGGCCTCAGTATTCCTGGGTCTTATTGATAACACCTCATATCTACAGATGCCTTTAGCCAGTGACCATAGAGGTAAAGAATTAGCTGAGAAGAATTAAAGTATCAGCCTAAATTCCATTCTTGAAAAGGTCTGCTGACAAGGGCTGCCCTTAGCTGGCATGTATGAAATCACTGATTTCTGATGAGATCCCGCCATCCCGCCTCTTCAGAGTGGCTCACTCAAACTATACAAACAGTATGATTCGTACTGAACACTCGCATTCTCTCTGCATGTCCACAGCTTTGGTACTTGCCAGGTACACAGCTGCCACCTTAACCAGCTCCAATAAAAAATTGACTTTAAAAGGACTGACTTTAGAAAGAGTGAAAGTCTGAGCCATAAGGGAGGCTCTTACCCTTGGGTGGTGCAGAAACTGCTGCACAAAGAAGAGCTGAAGGAAGAGCAGCATTTTGGAAGTTGGGTTTGTTCAAGGGGGTGGAGAGGGCATTTTAAGCTGTGAGGGTAACCTGTGGAAAGGCCCAGGACACAAACTGCACAGCATGCTTGGGGAACTTTCAGGAAAGGATGTTCTAGGGAGGGTGAGAGTGCAGAGGAGCTGCTGACATGCCTGATTCTGTGAATCATGCTAAGAAGTGTGTGCTTCATTGCAGAAGGCGGATGGGAGGTAGTAGCTGTAAATAAGGGAGCAAGGTCCAATCTGAATTTTAGAAGATTAATACAGCAGCAACGTGAACCAAAAGCTAACAGAGGGAGCAGTTTAGAAGGGACTGTCACAGGATCTAATTCTAATGTAGCTGAATGGAACACACAAAGCCATGCAAACTCATGCAATGCAGATTACATATTAAATATGCATGCATAAATGGTGTATTATGAATAAATAAAAAATCAATCCAAATCATTACTGAAAACTAAAACAAGTTGAATGGGTGAATGTAATGTTTATAAAGTTGTAATTTTTTGTGGGTGATTGTACCAACATGACAGATAGTTAAAACACTATCTCAAATCCTTAGTAAATACATTCTGGAGACAAAAAGAATTAGAAACCCCTAACTGTTGTGTCTTTTCACTGGCCTGAGAGAGAGAGACTTAATCAGAATCCCTTATAAACATGCTAGCGACAGACTGGCCATCAGGTATGTTAAAGGTACAGAAAAGATCACAATACATTTTAGCAGGAATGGACTTGGTCTTTCTAGACTGCTCATTTACACAAGCCTCAGATATATGCAGACACCACTTTCTAGAGCAGTGGCTCTCAATCTTCCTAATGCACAGTTCCTCATGTTGTGGTGGTACCCAACTATAAAATTATTTTCGTTGCTACTTCATAACTGTAATGAATTTGCTACTGTTATGATTCATAATGCAAATATCTGACATGCAGGATATCTGATATGTGACCCCTGTGAAAGGGTCGTTTGACCCCCCCAAATGGGTTGTGACCCACAGATTGAGAACTGCTAGCCTAGAGGATATCTTAAATTTTATGATTATCAGAGAACGAACTGGAGCTATCTAATCAACATGGCTCTCTTCTGTGGAAGTGACACTCCACAGTGTCCCTTGGAGGCCTTGTACACTATGACCTGGCTAGAGCCCATTCTGGATGGAGGTAAAAAAGGAGCTGCAGGGAGCTCTGCTGGTTACGGCCTTTGCTTCCTTTTCTGTGTGTTTCTTTGAAATTATGCACCATGTCTGGCAATGGATAAAAGCTCTGATTCTTTGAAGTTCAATTCGTCAATCAAACACTTTTCATTACCTCACCTGTAATAATTAACACTGGAAGTATTAGCATAAACACTAAATTTCCTAAACTTATCTATTGAAAAGGCCCATGAAAAGGCTCAATGGCAGTGTGAATTGTTGATATCTGGGCAGGGTCTAACTCATGGAAATGTATCCAGGTTTTCTGGAGAAATGGCTGAGGTTAACCTTTAGGTTAGGAAATACACTGAGTTTGAGACATATTATTCTGCCTGAAAAAAGTTATGAAATATCACCAGAACCAGTCCAAAGGACAAAGGCATAAACTAAAGGTATTCCCAATGGACAAAAAGAAGGTACTTTGAGCAACAAGAATGGCTGTGTAGAGTGAACTGGGATCACTACAGATCATGGGTATTTTAAAAGTCTATTTGTTCATCCTCCAGGTTTCTTTACCTGTAGTTCCTAGAATCTGAGATTCCCTTGGGACTGAGAATTCCCTCCTATATACCAATGTGAGTGGGAGCCAGGGTGCCAAGTTACCAAACTAGGGAACTAGCCATGCAATTGGAGGGCTGAAGCCTCAGCCACTACATCAGGGGAACAGAAGGTAATGAAGCTTCCACACATACCCCAAAAGACTAAGTTCCAAAAGGGTCTCAGCAGCTGGAAGGATGGAGGTCCCTGGAGGGTGGTATACCCAGAGGGGCATAGAAGCTTTGCTTCTCCTCTACCTCAATTTACACATTTCCTGTCTGGCTGTTCACCTCCATCTTTAATATACTTTGTCATATACTTTATAACAAATGGGTAAACACAAGTCTATTCCCGAGTTTTGTGAGCTGCTCTAACAGATTAACTGAACCTAAGGATGATGTCATGGGGACTCTAGCTTACATAGACTGTCAGAAGCACAGGCAATTGGCATGTGAGCGGGGCAGGTGGCAGTCCTGTGGGACTGAGCCCTCGACCTGGGGGATCTGATTCTATCTCCAGGTAGAGTGATGGAACTGAGGTAAAGAAGAGGATACTAGGCAGCATCAAGTGTAACATCACTGCAGAACTGCATGCTTGCTGTGTGGGGAAATACTGACCAACCGGTGAGTAGATGAAAACTGCCTGCATTTGTGTCTTCTCTCTGTGTTCTCACCAGTGCTCAAAGGACTTCGCACTGTACATATACACCTGGTGAAAAGCTTGGCAGAATACTCCAGGATACTGTCAACCATTATTTTTAGTTGATGGATTAGGCACTTTCAATTTTTAAGAAATGATTTTTCTATTAATGAGTCTGACAGAGTTTCAAGTGGGATCGATTCCTGGCAGTGGCTGGCAATGAAGTAAGTGCTGCTGTGGCCATTGTGACGTAACACAGTAAATGGTAAAATGGCAGCCTAGGGCAGAGTGGCTCCCGAGCCAAATTTCAAAAGGACAGGCATTCAACACACACCGTTTTCAGATCAGCTCTGATGTAAAGCTGTGAGGTCGGTGCAGGGCAGAAGCAGATTAGGGTTTAGTTTCAATGGGAGAAGGTCAAGATCTAAATCAAACTACCCAGGAAGACTAAAAAGTTCCAGGATGATAGAAACGGCGGTAACAATCCTAACACGATTCTGCAACCACACTGAAAAGTCTGTCTTTCCTTCTTTTTGTCCCACCTTCACATGTAATTTTAATTTTCTTTCTCAGAGGACTTTACATGCTAGTACACAAAAACACCAAGATATTAATAGGAAATATATGGAATTTTATCTATGAATTCAGGTCATGTGACATCAAACCTGCACAATGAATATCTGATTTGCTAAAACCCTGAAAATCCTGTAAAACTATGCTCTGCATTTTCTATGTGGTCAACAGTCAGCAAGCCCAGCTTTCCTTAGCCTTTGTCCAGGTTCCCTAGTTTGAAAGTTTCAATTGTCTCTTTCCAGCATCAGGCAAAATCAAGCAAAGTGTCAAGGGTACCTGGTTTCTGGACTCTCTTTGCTTCTTCATAGCTCTTGCTGCTTAGATTTGGAGAGTCTACAAAGCTGATTTCTTCGGTGACACTGACTTCCTCCTCGGTCTTGGAGCCCTCTTCCTCATCCTGAAGAGGGGACTCCACCTCTGCTTCCTCAGAATCAACAAATATCTGGCCAGCAACCACTTTGCCTGTGGTGGTGTGGTCCTTCCCCGACTCATCTGCTGGCAAAGAACTCTGAGAATATAAAATGGATTTGTTACTCATCATCTGGACCAAGACTCCCCCCAAGCTAATCTGTCCACTGCTTTGACAAGTGTCTACAAGTGTCTCCTTCAGCTCACTGACATGCCAAGCTGCACCTGACTATAGGCTCTGATGTGCTTATCACAGTCAGGGCTGCACCACCTGACTAGCTTTCAATTTCGACTCAAATGTTACTTTCCCATAAGCTATCTTTAATCCTGAAAGTCTGGATTACATCCTTGTTTACATCCTACTTTATACTTGCCCTTGGTAACTCTGTATTACGACTTCCTGTTTTTATCTCTATTCCACCTAGAGATCAGTGTTCAAAACTAGTGGACCTCCTTGGATATGTGAGAATCAGCTATACTTATGCAACCCACGAGGATGCATTTCCTGATTTGATTTTAAAAATTACATGGTAATATGGTAATGCACACTCTTAATCCCAGCACTTGGGAGGCAGAGGCATGGATCTCTGTAAGTTCAAAGCCAATCTGGTCTACATAGTGAGTTCCAGGCCAGCTGAAACTATATATTAAGACCGCTGTCTTAAAGCTCTTTTCTGTGAATGTCCACCATCCACACAGCATATTCAAATTTAAGTTGAAAGTGATCCTAACAGCCAGCACTCCTTAGGGAAATTCTTATTATTCTTATATAGGTCAGTGATTTTTTTTTAAACCAAGAGAGAATTAATACTGCTATCATCTTATCTTCTTTAATTGAATTTTGTTACTCAGAATTAGTATGTCCTTTCTAAGGTGTATAACTTCTGCCTTTAATTTGTGCAGTGCAAATCTTAGTACCTACCTTGGAATCTATGGATTCATCCTGGTTACTTTCGTCATCTGCAAAGAAATTTTAAGACAAATTATCTTTTTTGTTGGGAACTATAAATGTTAGAAAGCACACAAAAGATACCAGTGCCCCTACCCAAGAGTCCAAGTATTTCAGGAATTCTATGTGAAAAACTTGGAGGAAGGACAAATACACAACAGATAATAACCAGCCACTGGGTAAATAAACCTAGATTATTTATTTATTTATTTATTTAGGTTCTTTGAGACAGGGTTTCTTTGTGTAGCCCTGGCTGTCCCGGAACTAGCTCTGCAGACCAGGCTGGCTTCAAATCTGGTCTACAGAGATCCACCTGCCTCTGCTTCCTGAGTGCTGGGATTAAAGGCCTGCACCATTACCACCTGGCTAAAAATTGATTATATTCAAAGATTTCACAAAAGATTAAGGAGAAAATTTCCCCTTCGTTTTCCACATAGGAAAACCAGAAGGCTCCCTTCTCACTCCCCTAAACCAGCCTCTTCTTCAGACTCCATCTCAATTTATAAAAATGAAACTCTAATTTCACACTCCGGGTTTTTAGCCACTCTATTTCTCTGCTGAGGATCTGGAGTTACTGTAGGTTATTTTAATTCAGAGTAGGATTTTGTTGTTTCACTAATACATATTTAGGCAAATATATTTAATATTTGTGGTCTACTGTGCTAAAGAGATAACCAGATACAGGTCAGATGTAGCACTGAACTATCGTGTGTTACGTGTATTAGAGTATTTATTAAATCAACAGTTTCTTTATGTCTATGTGTCTGGGTAAGTGTATGTCATATATATGTGGGTGTTCACAAAGGCCAAAAGAGGGCTGGGGCTTATAGATCGCTATGGGCTATCTGACAAGGGTGTTTGGCACTGCACTCAGGTCCTCAGCCCCAAGAAATCAACAGTTTCTTAAAAGGTGTGTATGCACGCTTGTGCGTGAGAACCTGAGTGCATGTGTGTGTAGAGATGGCTCAGTGGTTAAGAGCACTGGCTGTTCTTGTAAAGGACTCAGGTTTGGTTCCTAACATCACATAGCTCACAGCAGACTGTGATCACATAACATCACATAGCTCACAGCAGACTGTGACTCCAGTTTCTGGTGAATCTGACACTCTTTTCTGGCCTCCATGGGCACCAGGAAAGCACATACAAAAACACTCAAACACAGAAAAATAAAAATAAATCTAGAGAAAAAAGAAGTCAATAGCTTATGTTTAAAAAAAAAAAAGATTCCAGGCATTATTTACAGCTTGCTTCTGAGTGCACACAGGTAGCTTGGTTTTCTCAGAAAACAGTTTTTCGATCATCCTTTCCATGACTCTCGGCTGTTTCCACTAGTCTTGGGGCTGTTTACAGTGCTCGCTAGAGAAACGGGAACAACTCAATGCAGCAGGTGCAAGTGTCTGACCTCCACATTCACTGCCAATGTAAAGACAAACAGCCACACGATCTCCTGTTTCCTTCTGCTTTAACTCTGAACAGGGCATCACTATTCCCTTGTCCATCAACTATATGAGAAATTCACAGTGAAATTCTACAAAACCACTTTTTACTGGATAATGTGGCATTAATTTTGTTTCAGATGGTTATACCTTAAGGGTTTGAACTTTAGACAGCTTATTTTGCAGTATTTGTTCTGCATATCTCAGAAAAGTAAGTCTTCCAGTGAAGTTTTGCCACATACATGTTTCCAATTTAAAAAAAAAAAAAGAATAGCTACTATTTAGATTCACTTGCTTTAAGAGGACCTGCAAAATGTTTTACTTTTGCAGGGTGGAGGTAATGGTGGTGGGATGGCATGCCTTAGTCCCACAGTGCCCATGACACTTTGGTAGTGGTCCATGAATTCACAATCAGCCTCCCTCCTAGTTTTTGAAGATCTAAATGGCTCAAATACTATCCTCAGTAAATCTCTTGCTAAGGGAAGGAAATCCATGTCTATTATGTATCAGTGTTGTATGTATAAATGTAATTTGCTAATCACAAATACCAACTATTTAGTACACGAAGATCAGTCCCCAGCTGTGCACACTTGTCCATGGTTTGTCCCATACGCTGGGCCTCTGGACTAGCTGCAAGTGCAAATCACTAAGTCGGTCACA
>CABHPQ010197152.1:0-10867 GCA_902168405.1 Peromyscus aztecus
CGCACGCACGCACGCACGCACGCACGCACGCACGCACGCACGCACGCTTTCTCTCTTTCTCTCCCATTCTGCAGAAAGCAGAACCTAAAGATAGAGCCGGGCACGTACAGGAAGGGAGTGTTTAGGAAAAGGAACAGAGCATTAAGGCCTGAAGCAACTGGCGTGATGAGAGTCTGCTTGGTTTTGCTCGATGCCAACAAAACAAACGAACAAACAAAAACAAAAAAACAAAAAAGAAGGATGCAGCAGGGAGGCCAGTGCCAGAGTCCGAGGGGGCTGCGTCTGACTGCTCATGGGCACACACTGCAAGGGGCCTGCGTATGGCGTGTGTGAGTCGGATGGAAATACATTCTGATCGCGGTTTCTTCATGTCCCAGGAGGGGCCCTGCCAGCGGTGGGAGAGTACAGGTAAAGGAGACACGGGATCGTGGTCATCTTCTCTGTGATCCTGGTCGTGTTACTTCCCCCCCTGTACCTGACTTCCTTATAGCTGACCTGGAAATGATTAGTAAGAGCAACACCTTGCTTACTGGATGATTGTGGGGGTGAAAGGTGAGAACAGAGACCTTGAACTTTAAGGTTCCGGGTAAAGCGTGTCACTTGGCATACTTTTATTGAAAGGTTGCTTAGTGTGCATGAACAGAATACACCGTGAGACCATGACAAACAGAAGTCAGGCTTTTCTTATTTTTGTGTTCTTGGTACCTAGGATAGGACCTGGTGCATACAATATATACAAAAGTGTCTGCTAGATACCTAAGGCATTGATAAATGGATTAACTAGGTCAGTTCTTTTAACATCAAACATTTGTCAAAAAGCAGCTTAAAGTGCACACACACACACAGAGACACACGTGTACACACACACACACACACACACACACACACACACACACACATACACACACACGAGGAAGTTGAAGTTTTGAATTCCCAAATGTTCTAAAATGAAAAGACTCAAGCAGAGGATTTCATTTGCTTTTTCAAGAGCTGCTCAGGAACTCACTAGAGCTTCCAGGGGAGGGGCCCATTGCACAGAACTCACTGGGCCACAACCACAGGAGAAAGTTTGTGGAGAGGAAGTAATGACTCTGTCTCACCTGAGGACAGTGGAGATGGACTCCCAGACATGGGGACTCTACCAGCTCCTAGGAATGCTGAGCTGGCACCAGATCCAAGAGTGTGGGCCAGGAGGGTCAGAAGGCAGCACACTGTGGCTACTGCAGTCCTGATCTGTCTGCACACACCACGGGCTTCATCATCCCAGCAACCACTTTAGATAAGGAACCTTGGTTTTAAAAGGTGGAGGAGGACATTCATGCCCCCTGGGTGGCAGGGGAGTATGGGAAGGACACAGACCCACATCTTACTGACTTCAAAGTGCATACCCTTTGGCTCGTGTTTGCCTGAGTGTATCTGCTATTCCCTCATAGAAACAGCTCACAGACACCCCATGAGAAAGGAGAAAACTACACCATACTTTAAAACTCAAAAATACCACGCGAGCAAGAGCGTGGGGGTGAGCAGCTCTTTTGGACTGAGGCAGTGGTTCAGTGTGTAAAAGTGTTTGCCCTGCAAGGGTGAGGACCCCGGGGAAAATTCTAGAATCTGTGCAAGAGCTGGACATATCATGACAACTGCTGGAATGTCATCTCCTACTTTGAGATGGGAGATAGAAACAGGAGATGACCAGAAGTGTGTAGGCCATAGCCTGGCACATGCAGTGTACTACAACAAAACTCTGTCACAAACTCACAAGGACAGCACCAACACTCGAGCTTGTTCTCTGATCTCCACATGTGTCCTTAGCACATGTGCACTCACATTCACACACATGAATACACACACACACACACACACACACACACGTGCGCACACATGAATACAAACACACATTTTACACACATGCATGAATACACATAAACACATACTTTACACACACACACACACACACACACACACACACACACACACACACACATTCAAATCAGAAGCTCTTCTGCCAAAAACAGCTTTCAAGTCCTTAGTCAACTGGCTGTCCATTTTAAGGTACATCCAACACGTCAAATTCTAGCAATATTTTCTGGCCAGTACTCTTCAGGGATCACTAATTAGATCCATTCTTTTAACTGAAGACTGCTCAGGCTTGGAGTTATGAGCACAATTCATGTGTAAGAACCATAGCGCGTCTCAAAGTTCAAGTGTACTTTCAGTTACAGCGAGGCTCAGGGGAAAAAAAAACAACAAAAAACAGAAAACACTGAGGCAGCTTCAGGGGATGAGTCATAATCTTTGATCACACTAGCTGAGATCTGCACGGAGAAGCAGGCTGCATTGACTTGCCTTAGAACAGTTGAGAGCCTAACTCACTTTGTGACCAACTCGCTAAATCTTGACATTTATACACCTTACTTTGCAAGTTTCTCAGTGCCTCTGTGAAGCCTTGAAAAAGAAGAAAAGAAAATGAACCATTGCGTATCTGCCTTAACAGGAAGAATCTTAAGACTTCTGAAAATGGCAATGTGCCCTTTAGACCTCTCAACAGTGGGTCAAGAGTGTCGAAGGCACCAATAGGGTTTTGCTTTGGATCAGCGGCTCATATACCTGAAGAGCATGCATGATACATCATGTATGGTTGTGAACCAAGTGCATGTTGTCCCGATCTTCTTCAGTGTTTGTGTGTATTTTCTCTACCTGAGTGTTAGGCTTGTCTTCTTCAAGGGTGTAACGTCTCTTGAATAATCATCTTAAGTAGCCTAAACATCAATAATCAAGGTGTTTTACGCTCTTCTCCCTCAACCTACTGGACACCATGGATTCTGGATTTCTGCTCCAGAAGACTGGGCTGGCAGAAAGGCATGGTGATGAGGATAAAGAATTCAGCTTGATTTAATATGTAACATGTGAATACTGTCTTTCATAGTTGGTATATCAGAGGGTTGCATGCTTATTGCAATTATAATATTACTGGTCAGAACAGTATTTGACATCCAGTACTGTCCAGCACACTGCTTTGCCTAAGAAAATTTATGACTGATTAAGTGTCATCTCTCACTTTCTATATGCGTGTGTGTATGTGTGTGTGTGTGTGTCTTTTTTTGGAGAGTGTATGTGTGTGTGTGTGTGTGTGTCTTTTTTGGAGTGTGTGTGTGTGTGTGTGTGTGTGTGTGTGTGTGTGTATGTGCAGATCGTGGCATATGTATAAAGGTCATAGGACAACTTGTAGGAATTGGCTCTCTCCTTCAACCATGTGGGTCTTGGGGACTGAATTCAGGTCATCAGATTCTTCAGCAAGTGCCTTTACCTTCTGAGTTACCTCAATGGCCTTGTCCATCTTATTTTTGAGACAGTCTCTCCTTGGCCTGGATCTCTTCAATTAGGTTAGATAGGCTGGCCAGTGAGCCCAGAGATCCACTCATATTTGCCTACCTCAGTGCTGAAATTCCAAGTATACCACCATGCCTAGTTGACTTTTTTTTTAAAATGTGAGTTCTGACTATAGACCTCAGGTCCCTGTGCTTGCAAGACAGACACTTTACCAACTGAACTATCAGCCCAGCCTGACAGCTGCTTTCGTTCCCTTATGCAGGCTATAATTCACTGTAGCTACCTTTGAGAGACATCCATCACTGCCCCCAAGGAAGACTTAAGGAGGCATTGCAGAAAGGGCAGGGGTCATGGCCACGTGGTGGGAATATCTTCCTGTGTCTTGGCAGGACTGTTTCGTAGTAATAACAGTTATTTGGATAGCTAGGTCTGTCACATCATTCAGTCTCCTCCCCCTCCCCAGCCGCGTATATAAGGATTCAAGAGCAGTTGCTGTGTTGAAGGCCTAGAGGCAGGAATTGCTAAGGAGGACACTCCCCATCATCTTGTATTTCTGGATCTCTCTCCATCCATCTATCCACTCACCAAGTTATTTCAGTGCATATGAATTGCTCTAATAAAAATGCCATAGACTATTAAAACAATACAGATTTACTTCTAATAGTTTTGGAGGCCAGGAAGTCCAATATCATTGTCTTAGCAGATTGGGTGAGACTTGCAAGTCAGTTCGTTTGATATCAAACTATCAGTCAAATAACACCTGAAGTGCTTATCGTATGCATATAGGAGCAGGTAAAAACTTGATCCCCAGATGTTCTAAAATGAAAATATAAGCAAGCAGAGGTTTGTATTTGCTTTTTCTGAGCTGCTCATGAACTCACTAGAGCTTCCAGGGAAGGGGCCCATTACACAATGCTCACTGGGTCCCAGTCACAGGAGAAAGTTTGTGGAGAGGAAGTAATGACTCTCTTTCCCACCTGAGGACAGCGGAGATGGAATCCCAGACACAGGGAGCTCCTGGGAAAGCTGAGCTGGTACCAGATCCAAGAGTGGGTGCAGCTGGAGTTTTCCTGGTCCCACCCGGCTCACAGCCGCTCAGACCCAAATAAACACACAGACGCTTATATTGATTAAAACTGTTTGGCCTAATGGCTCAGGCTTCTTGCTAGCTAGATCTTACACTTAAATTAATTCATAATTTTTATTTATGTTTAGCCACGTGGCTTGGTACCTTTTCCCAGTTCTGCCTTCACATCTTGCTTCTCATGGTGGTGGTGGCTGGCAGTATCTCCTGACTCAGCCTTCCATTTCCCAGAATTCTCCTCTCTGCTTATCCCGCCTACACTGTACTTCCTGCCTGGCTACTGGCCAATCAGCGTTTTATTTATCAATCAATCAGAGCAACACATTTCACAGCATACAGAAAGACATCCCCAGCAAGTGTGGGCAAGGTGGGTCAGAAGGCAGCACACTGTGGCTACTGCAGTCCTGATCTGTCTGCACACACCACAGGCTTCATCCTCACAGCAACCCCTTTAGATAAGGAGCCTTAGTTTTAAAAGGTGGATCAGGACACCCATATCCCTTGGGTAGCAGGGAAGTAGTGAACCCAGACTCACCTCCTCCTGACCTCAAAGTGCACACCTTTGGCTCATGTGTACCTGAGTACGTATCTGCCACCCCTCACAGAAACAGCTCATGGACACCACATCACAATGACAATGATGCCATAATCATACAGCTTTACAAATACCATTGTGTAAGGGCCTGCTTCCTGATTTGTGGATGGTTGCCTTCTTAATATATCGTTATGTGGCAGAGAGATTAAGTAAGACTTTCTTTATGGTTGCTAATCCCATTAATTGGCATGACATGCTCCTGAGTTCCTCTAATCCCAGTTACCTCTCAAATACCTCACTTCCTGATTCCATTGCATGAAAGAGCAGAGTTTCAACATTTGGATTGTAAGGGATATAGACATTTATCCCATAATACTATCTGTATCATCCATCCATCCATCCATCCAGAGTTTTCTGCCTCTATATAAACTGCTACTGTCAAAGCTAAATTTACCTGTCTTCAATTCCAAACTAGCAGTGAGACTCACTGGGGATATTGGATTCCAGTTCTAAAAGCAGCCAGAGCTGAACAGCTGAACAGCCCAGCTCTCTTGTCAGAACCTGTGTTTCGATGTGGGACATGCGTCGGTGACGTATCCAAGTGGTTACAGAGAGGTCAGCTCTTGGATGACAGGTGGAAGAACCAAAAGCACATGAGCAACCTTCATTGTCTCACGTCCAGAAGGCTGGGGAAGTGAGGAATTCCTGGCCTCCTGGAGGCGTAGATGTCACTGAGAAAAGTCAGACATCTGTTAAGGTAGAAAAAAGAAAAAGAGTAGACTAAGAAAACGGTTAGGATACAAACATGTCTTTATGGCACAGTGGGTATTCCTTCACACATTGGGGCCCGTTGGAGGTTTGTGGGTGCAAACAAGAATGGAAATATCCAATGGGACAACAAGATAAGAATAGGAAGGGTGATAGATGTCATTGGCTGAGGTGCAGACCAGAGCCACCCTTTGGATCATGGGTCATAAGAGTCAAATTTTATGGTTTGATGATCAGAAATATCCATGTCATGAAGCCCAATAATTTTCCTCACTGAAGGATATAATGTTCTTCCCAGTAGCCCCATCCTAGCCTGTTTGGTACCTGTTGCCATGTACATCCTATGTCCATTTAGAGTAACTCTCAAAGGCATTTTACAAGGCCTCTGTATTACTTTAGGAGTATCAGACAGGGGTTCAAGCCTGTGCCTTTCTCCAGATGGAGCCACATGTAAATAAGGCTGATTAAGACTTTCACCTTCTGGGGACCACATCCTCCCGATGGTGACGTGACTTCGAGGACCTGTCTAGGCAGTGAAATGACATTCCTCTGGCTTCATTTGATCAGATACATCTCAACAAGGATTGGAGTTGGCATGAGGTCACACATGGTGACCCAGATCAAGATTGGAGGGCATTCACTGGAAGGGCTGTTCCTTGGGCAGCTGAGGAACCCCAGGAAGACTGGCAGCTCAGAACACTCTGGTGCCTTGGTCATTGAGAAACTAGGAAGGTTTGTCCATGAACGGGAACATTCCAGAGGAGCCTGCAACTGCCAAGCAGTTTCAAGAGAAAGAAGTGTTCTGAACCCTCTGGTGCTGGAAAAATCTGCCTTGTCTATCAGGCTGTGCCTGGGAGTGTCCCCACCCCGCCACTCCCTCTCAGGCTACCTGACTCCTTGTCTTGCTTCTCCTACTGCAGGAGCCTCCTTGAACAGTTGCTCTTCGAGTCTTCTTCCTCCCAAATAGCTCTTGATGTTCATGTTTTGGGGCCTGGCTTATGTTAGAGTATTGATGGGGAGGGGGAGGGGGCTTTCTCAGAATGATTCAGCTGCCTCTTGTTCCTCCCCAAGAGAGCACTTGATACTAAACGAAGGCTTCAACCATTGGCGCCTGGCAGCTCTGGGCTTTCGTTGTTTACCTCAGTTTGCTGGGTTTGGATTTGGGGTTTAAAAAAAAAGTCTCGTGTAGTCCCAGTTGGCCTCAAACTCACTATGTAGTCCTGGGAGAACTTGAATTCCTGATGCCCGTGCCTCTACCTCTGAAATAAGTGGGATTATAGACACAAGTCACCATACCTGGACTTCAGTTTTGTTTTTGAGGTAGGATCTTCTTTTGTATCCCTGGACTTCAACCGGTGATCCTTGTGAGTTGGCCTTCCAAGTTCTGGGATTATAGCTAGGCGTCATGATGCCTAGTCAGCTGCTCTGTTAATAGGCAACTGGCTTTAGACTCACCACAGAGGATGAGAAGTGAGGGTCCTAATTAGCCATGTCAGAAAAACCCACCACTACCGTAGCGTCTTCTGCTGGATGAGCACTGGAATGATGCTTCATTGTGTCAGTGGACTGCTCCAGTCAACTGTGTTTGTCTACCAGAGGCCCCACCTCAAGTTCACCTGGGAGCCAGGGACAGTCATAGAAAACAGCCTTTCTCACACATGACCTTGCTTATGAAGCACCTGGAGTCTTTTTGAAATGTAACAGGTTTAGCGTGAGGGGGCTGACTCTGACTACAGAAATGGGCTTCCAAGCTGTGTCCTGCTGTTGGCCCATGGGTTACTCTTGGAGGGAAGCAATACTCCCCAGGTGGATTTTCATGAACGTGTGAGCCTGTCAGCTGTTTTAAAGGAGTCTTTTTAAAAAAAAAAACAAAAACATTAATTCTACTGGGAGAAAAAATAATTCATAGTCTTGTGTTGTCATACCACAGCCAACACAGTAGATTTCTATGACTCTAAAAGATGAGGGATCTGTCCCCTCCAAGAAGCAATCCACCAAGTATATATCTTCTAGTTCAACTCACTTCTAATACTGCTCATCTGGAAATAACCCACGAATTGAGAGCTTAGTCCCCAAGACTAAACCCCCTCAGACCCAGTCATGAAACTGGGTATTTAGAACTTCTGGCTGGCCAGATAAGAGTTGGGGGGGGGTCCATGCCATCGTCCTTGGATTCAATTAACTTATGAGCATGACTTGTTGGATTTGGGGAAACACTATAATTACCTCCAGAGTTCTTTACAAAGGATATTTAGAGGGCCACAAATGGATAGCTACATGAAAGATATGTAGGACAAGGTCTGGAAGAGCCCAGGGCACAGGTCCTTCTGTCTCTGGAGTCAGAGTGTACCACTCTCCTCTGTGGGGATGAGTTTTCATTTGTGTTCCTGCAAGCTGCCACGAGTTACTCCATCAGAAGCCTCTGCACCATGTGCTGTCGGGGTCTATGGAGATTGCATTGCGTGTCCCAGGCTGATAGTAAGGAAATCCAAAGAGGTCTGTCTGCTCCAGCATCCTGGCAGTATTCCTCCCTCAAGTTATGGAGTAGTACCCCTTTGCAAAGGTAAGCGTTTTATGACCTGTTAGCAGACAATGGCAGCTTGGAATATTTCTTTATGGTTAGGTCACATGCTCCCTGAACTCCAAGGCCTTTCTTCAAAGTGAACTTTCTAGTACCAGGCTCCCCAGTCCCGAACAGCAGTGTCTGCCTGGAAAGACCTGGTGAGGGGGCTGACTCTGACTACAGATGTTTATGACCTGCCTTAGAGAGGGAGGCATAAACGAGGAACCGTGAACAAAAACCCTAATACTAAAATTAGGCAATCCAGAAGGAGGTTGAGGTTAAGGTTATTGATGTTTACAGCTGGGGCTGAGATAATAGAAATGGAGTGGGGGGTGGGGGTGGGTTGGGAACCCGTGCCTTGGTGAGTTGGACATGGGACCTGCTTCTAAGGAAGGCAAAACTGGAACACACCTTAGCATCAGAATGATGGTGGCAGGGAGAGTAATGAGGATTTTGACAGATGTGCTTTGAGCTGAAATAAGAAGATAGGTTCCTTTTGTTGACTGCGGTTGTGATGGTTTGAAAGAAAATGCACCCCCCCCAAGCGACAGTATTAGGAGGTGTGGTCTTGTTGGAGGAAGTGTGTCCCTGAGGGGGTAGGGTTTGAGGTCTCAGTTGCTCAAGCTTCGCCCAGTGTGGACCGACTCCTTCTGCTGCCTGCAGATCAAGATGTAGAGCTCTCAGCTGCTTCTCCATTACCATGCCTGGCTGCATGCCATCATGGCCTGCCATGATGACAATGGACTAAACCTCTGAACCTGTAAGCCAGCCCCAAGTAAATGTTCTCCTTTATAAGAGTTGCTGTGGTCATGGCGTCTCTGTACAGCAATAAAAACCCTAACTAAGACAGTGGTTGATATTATAACATCACTGGGAATGTCCTGACTCGATGAATACAATAAGGGAACAGGTTACAACTCCAAGTTGAGCACTTTGGCTTTCTGAGGGTATCAATTATGTGGCAGTTTATTACCATATTGAACAGCTATGTCATCCTAAAACAGAAGTCTAACTTTTCATGTGAGTGTAGGTTCTCTCTCCACTCTTTCAATGCGCTGTTTGAGAGGAGGGTCTTCGCCATCTCCATGGGCCCCCATTCATAGCATTATAAAGCATTTCTTAGAAGTGCATGATTACATCTGGAGGTGTTTGTAGTCACCTGAAATGGTGATGCCATAACTAAACGTGTTTGTGTGTGTGTGTGTGTGTGTGTGTGTGTGTGTGTGTGTGTGTGTGTGTGTGTGTAAAGGGGAAGAATTTGCAATGGATAGTTAGTAGCCCCATGGTCACCTAAGAAAACCTGTAGAGCTAACAACAGACCCCTTTGGTTTGCATCTGATGGAATTCCTAGCCAAGTTCTCTACCATGTTTTTAAAGATCCAGTCCCGAGCCTTGAACATGCTAAGCCCATGCTTCATGCTTTCCCCCAAGCTAGTCCACCAGGCTGCAAAATAACACCACCAGCTGGGACTCAAGCTTCCAACACATGAGCCAGGGGGCTTCATTTCACACCCAAATCCTAACCTGCAGTAACACAAGATTCTGTGTTGCACCCTATAAGCTTACAGGTGGTATTAGACATGTAGCAGGTGTTGGTTTGGAGTAAAAGCAACTGAGCTTTAGGAAGACTTGCGTGACGGCAGTACTGAGCCACAGCACTTGCCAAGTGTTTAAGGACTTGGTCACACTACCAATTTTCTCCAGCTAGGGTTCCTTTATTCTTTCTCACAGACTGTTTTAAAAAACTATGGATATGTCTGTGCAGGTTTGTGTTGAGTGAATGCTGGTTCCCACAAAGGCCAGACAAAGATACCAGTTTCCCTGAAGCAAGAGTTACAGGAAGGAGGTTGTGAACTGCCTGATATGGGTGCTGGGAACTGAACTCAGGTCTTTTGTAAGACCAATGCACATTCTTAATGGCTGGACTGCCTCTCCAGCCCCTCCGTGGAGCTTTTCATGAAGTGAGGCCTTTTGTTTCTTTTGAAGCTCCTTTTTCTTCAGGGCTTGAGTTCTCTGTCCATTAGAGAGCCTTCCCTACAGCAGGAAGCTCCATGGTGTGGGGCATCTACCCCTAACACTAGGAGTACAATAGTGGCCCACTGTACACAGCTTTAATTGCCTTTTGTTTCATTTGTTTGTTCTACTGGTACCCATTAAAGTCAAGTAATTACCCTTCCATAGAGCCTGGGATGTGGGACTCTTACTAAAGATTGGGACTCTTCTAGTGTTGGACGAGGTAAATTATTTGAAACCCCAAGCTTCTCAGGGCAGCCATTTTTTAAGAGGGTTATGGGTTACCTGAGGGATGTATGTAGCCTTTAGCTGTCAGGTTTTATTCAGTTCTTTACCAGCAGGGGCTGAAGCCTAATCAAAAAGAGCTGTCAAAGCAGAAATAGTAATACACAATTGTAATCCAGCTCTGGAGGCTAAGTTAGGTGAATCCTGAGTTCAAGGCCAGCCTGGGCTACATATAAAGTTCTAAATCTGCATAGGTCGCAAGAGACCATGTCTCAAAAACTCAGAAAACAAAAGGAAAAAAGGGGGAGAGAGAGAGAGAGAGAGAGAGAGAGAGAGAGAGAGAGAGAGAGAG
>CABHPQ010197153.1:0-18133 GCA_902168405.1 Peromyscus aztecus
ATGCTTGCCTTGTAAGCCTGCTGACCTGAGTTTGGATCCCTGGAATCATTTTGAAAATCCGGGTGTGGTGGCGCAGGTCTGTGACGTCAGCATTCCTATGTGAAATGGGAAACAGAGACAGGAGAATCTCCTAGAAACTCTCTGACTGGCTAGCTCGTGGTATGCAGTGTAACAGTGTAAACAAGGACACTCTGCCTCAACATAGTGGAAGGTGAAGACTGACATCCAAGGTTGTGCCCGAATCTCCACACATGTGATGTGCTATCTATCTGCTGCACACATGTACCCACAGCCACCCTCCCACACACATCATACACTCAGACACAAAAATAGTTTGTAAAGATATGCTAAGATAGAATAAGATTTTTTCCAACATTTTTGTTTTATTTCCTTAAAACCAAAGCTTATTAAATGTACTCATTCAACAAAGACATTTTGAGCATAGGAAAAATAAACAAGTCCAGAGGATTTAAGGCCGAACTAGAGGACGTTCTTGACTTTAAAGAGCTGTCTGTCAGACTAATAGAGATGAGCTAGTATAAAAAGAAATCTATGAAATATGGAGCAAAGTCACAATGACAGATAATGTGCAGGGCAGTGAGACGCCGAGCCCCCAGCAGCACAGAGAAAATTAACACCCATTTCCTGCGTCTATGGGACAGGCATTGGTTTTTGCTTATTTTATTTACATATATTCCATACCAAGTACCCCGTGCAGTTTCCTTATGATACAGTCACAGGCACCGAACAGGTGACAGGCTGAGACACAGAGGTCAAGCAGCTCCCCTAAAGGAGGTCCCAGCTATTTTCTAGGGGATGGATCTCCTTGGTCATCAGTGTTGGTCACATGTGAGGCATTGTTCCTGAATGCCAACATGCTCCTGTCCCTGAGGTCAGGTCTTTTGCTTCACACACATGGCCATCTTCCAGAATTCCAGGGCACTGAATCATTGCTAGGTCTGGAAGTGGATTCATCACTGACTTGGGCATCTGTTTTTTTTTTTTTTTTCCTTCCCAGGAAGTTAAGGACTCAATTCCCAAAGAAGAATGTTCATCTTTTTTTTTTTTTTTTGAAAACCCACAAACACAGATGGTCTTACCAAATCCCCTCTAAACACAGAATTGTAGCTCCTTATTAATTCCCTAAAAGAGGTGATTATCCGTGGAGTATCCATGAGGCCCTATGGCCCCTCCAGAGAGACACACACCTGCAGCAACTCAGACTCTCCCGAACCTCTCAAGGTGCCATACCTACAATTCTAGAAGTGGGTAGAACTAAGAGAAAGAGGCCGAACAACCAAGAGCCACACAGTGCGGGTCCATGTATGGACCATTTTAGAAGATGCAAGACAGAATGACAAAGAGCAGATCCAGCAGATCCAGCCTGGGGCTGCGGGTCATGGGGGAAGGAAGGGAAGGACTGCAAGACACAGGAAGAATCTTTTGGGGGTGATGGATATTTTCACAGCTGTCACCGCGGTAGTTTCAAAGCTGTGTCCATCCCCCAAAATTCACCAAATGTATTTTGAGGTAGATAGACGCTATTGAGTGGAAATTAGATGAATTTGGGTTTTAAAATGAGAAAAGGAGTTATTACCCAAATGAAAATCAAAGGACTGTGTGTATACACACACACACACACACACACACACACACACACACACACACACATACTGCTCACGATACAAAGAAAGGTGCTGAAGAGGGTTTTCTTGCTGTCAAGTTGAGTATGTGGGAATGCTAATGTGCTTTCTACATGAGACTGGACATTTCGCCATCCTTTTTATTACCATCGTTGATAGTTAAGAGAATCCAGACATAATGCCTTCTTTAAAAGAAAACACCTTAGAACAGGCTATTCCCAAGGTCGCCAGCAATATTTATCTCAAAACAAGATCCAGCTGCGTACTTCAGAGTGAAGTTCTAGAGGCGTTCCCTCCAGAATAAGGAAAAGCTGTGGTGTTTACTATCAGCGGTTTTTATTTCTGGAAATGCTGTCTCAAAAAATAATAAGAGTTTCATTATTAGGAGGGAGGGAAAAAAAAAAAAGAAAAGAGGCATGATGATCCATGTCTGTAATCCCAGCACTAGGAGGTAAAAGCGAGAGAATCAAGAGTTCAAGGCCAGCCTTGGTTGCATAGTGAGTTCAAGCCTGGGCTATTTTTGATTCGATCTCTAGAAGAAATGGAAGAGGAGGAGGAGGAGGAAGAAGAAGAGGAGGAAGGAGATGTTGGCATTGAGGCCCGCCCCTTGGGGACCCGCCCAGCATCCTGACATCATCTTATGCAAAGCCCCCTTGAAGAGGAAAAAATCCCTCCGCCTCCTTCTTCCTTTTTCCCCCTCTCTCTCTTCATGAGGCTGCGTGCACCTCCATTTTCCTTTCTCTCTCTCTTCCCCTCTCTTTCTCTCTCTCCCTCCCTCTTTCTCTCTATTACTTGTCCCCTCCCCTGTAACAAAACTTTCCACGTGCCTGCATGGTGTGAGTGACTTTCCACCAAGCCGTGCCCCATCGACCACTGCCCTAATGGCGCGTCTCCTTGGCTCAAACCTGCCAAGGCCTCTCAAGTGCCATTCCACAACACCTCAGCAGGTCCCCCTGGTGTTTTCTCCTACCCTCCGGCAGTCTGAGAAACGCTTGGACCCCATACCTTCCAATTCCACCTGGAGGATCTCTGGGATCCTTCATCCTATCCGTAAGCCCCTCCCTCCGGGCCATTTTCTGAGTGAGGTTTCGTCCATCCCCACCATGGTTTCTTGCCTTTAGGTCTAGCCGCAGCCCCAAAGTTCCAGTACCGGGTGACCACGTGTCTCGGCTCGGCCCTCAGGCATCTGTTCCCATGTGACGACATACAGAGGAGCTTACCCCCAACTCACCCCACGGCCCCTAGATCTTTGGATGACGATCCACTGGCTACCCTGCGCCATCATCGGTCCTCGCTGACGCTTTTGGGACGCTGGAGTTCAGTCTGTTGGACCTTTTACCTCCCTGATGGAAAATTAGCCTACCACCGAACCTCGAATACCCTTTATCTTTCCAACTTCTGCCAGAGATCCATGTCCTGTTCACTCTCCTATCCCAGCTCTAGCCTGCTGGATTTCTTCCTTATCACCCAGTCAGTCCCTCATGCTCCTCCAGCCTCTGCCAAAACAGTTACGTCATCACCTGTCACCAGGTCCCGTTCTGCGGCATGTGCACCCTTTCGAATGGCCTGCCGGGCAGGGCTCGTTCTCTTTGCCTGTCCCTTGCCTCTAATTCCTCTCCTGGTCTGTAATTTCATCCCTTGCCTCTTCTTTTCTCTCTCTCTCGCTTCACCCTGTTGCTAGGACCTCATCCATGTGCCCCACCTGTGGCAGATCTGCTCTGAGAAGGAGCCTGGTGCTGCCATGTTCCTGCAGCTGCCTGTCCCTCTTGCCCAACCGGGCTCCAGCTGACCAGGGAAGGGGTGAACTGAGGCTGGGAGCCCCGGGGAGGTGGGTGGGGGGAGCATGCGAGCCAAAATTCTCTGGGCAGGTGGTGGTGCACGCGCAGGCAGAAGGTGGCATGTGGCATGCAGGCCCGAGCCCCGCCCCAGGTTGATAGGCAGGCTGCGAGCCAGTGCCGTGGGGGGGATGGGGACCCTGGGGTGCATGGGGGGTTCCAGCCCCCACCGGCTGCCAAGCAGCAGAAGTGGCAGATGAGCCGCAGAAATGTCTAGCCAGAGCCTTAATTTACTCCACTCCTATTTACTATGTCTCTATATGTACGCATTTGACCCCACATGCCTGACAACCATCTTTACTAGGAAAAACAAAACACGTGGTCAGGCTCCACAGGGCCATCCCGTGGTCCGCCGCCATCTTGACTAAGGTCAAAGACAGACAGGTCATATGGCCTCATCGCCTGCCATAGGCCAACTTTGCTCAGGACAGCAAAAAAGGCACTTCCTGTCCATGGTTCAAGCACAGGCAGGGCACCCGATGCTCAGGCTCTGTGTGGAGAGTTGGGGGGAGGGGGGGTTAGTGGCGCTCTGCATGTCCCTGATGTCCTGGGCCAGGAAAGCTCCACCATGTGCTTCGAATGGTTTCACAGCCTGAGGACTCAAGCTTTGAAGGCCCCTGAGGGCTCCCGTTTGCAGCCTGGGCCGGGTGCTCCTCGGCAGCCCTGCACATACTTGGAAGGGTAGGGGGGCCCAGAGATCCTGGCAGGCCTTGAGAGCTTGCCTCCCAGACACTGCTGTGCGGAGGGTTGCGTGACCTTGTCAATACCATCCTCTCCTTCCCTCTCAGGCGTCATCAGCTTGCATTTCCCTGTGGGTGGGAGAGCGTGCTGCTATGGCTCCCACTGGCCCTAGAGGGACCTGCCTTCCTGACTCCACCACCTGAGCCACCCCCTCCCCGGGCTTCTTTTTAAGAACAGTTTTTAAAATATTTAAATTTATAAAGCTATGGCCAACTTGCCAGCTCATTTTATAGATTAAAAAAAAAAAAAGAAATCAAGCCTTACTTTTCTAAATCTACTAGGCCTCTTAATAAAAAATCTTCTAAGATATAAAAGTCCATGCATACTTTGAGGGTCTCAAAATAATGATTTAAGATATAAATACCAGTTACAAAGATATAAATAAATGATTTAAATACTTCAGATTACTTTCCCCTTCTATGATACTGTTATATTAAGATTTCAAAAGTTCAGGTTTTAACCTTAATAGAATACTGATGCTGCTTGGTTTGCCAGCTCAAGATTTTAAATTTTTGTTGGTTGTCTTCTAAATATAAACTTAAACTTCTCATCAGGCCAAAGACATCTCTGATTTGTACCTGGCTCTCTCTAAACAAAATTTGTTTAAAATGTTTAAAAGTACCTTTTAACCCAAATCTGTAATTTTGCTGGGACTCAAAGGTATGAACCTAGATACCCATTACCTGCTTTTCTACGATTTGGATTTCAATACTGACTGGTAATACCAATATATCTAAAACTGTTATATTCTTTTATAAAATAAAATTACAGCCTGAGTTTTCCCCACCTATCCAGTTACTAAGACTATAGGCCTAAAAGTTCCAAATAAGTTTATAAATTTTAACTTCTGTTCATAGTTTAAACTTGTCTCAACAGGTTTCCATTTGGCTGGGAGAAACATCTGAATGCTGACTGCAACCTGTTCCAAATGACCACAAGCTCTGGACTTGCTAAAGGCTGATGGGGACCAGCCCAGCCAACGTTCCCTGTCTCTAAAACTGGCTCAGATAACCACATGCTTCTGATAAATGCCCCATTGCCTAAACTCCCTCCTTACTTTTGACTAGCCTTTCAGCCTTGTTGGGTCCTGACCACCTGTGCCCTTCTTCAGCGTGAAGCAGTTACGGAAGAGAGTACCGCGTCCCTGCCTCTGAAACAGGCTAAGTCAAAGGAAAACTCCCCGACGTAGGGGACAAAGATGGCTACATACTAGGAAACTGGGCCTAGAGTTGTCAATTAATAGATTAATTAACTAAAATGGTTCTGCAATAAGATAAGACGCTTGACCTTCTTTATCAAAACAAAAGAGGTATTATAGGGCCTTAAGAAATTATTATTTCTAGCCGGGCGGTGGTGGTGCACACCTTTAATCCCAGCACTCGGGAGGCAGAGGCAGGCAGATCTCTGTGAGTTCGAGGCCAGTCTGGTCTCCAAAGTGAGTTCCAGGAAAGGCGCAAAGCTACACAGAGAAACCCTGTCTCGAAAAACCAAAAAAAAAATATATATTATTTCTATATAAATCATTCAGGATTATAATCTGGCTGTACTCGAAGATCAGAACTACAGGGTCTTGAAAATGACAATACGAGAATGCATGCCTAGCCTCCTTGTCCTTGCTAACTTTGTTAAGCTGTAACTAACTGGAAAAACTATATGTCCAGATTTAACTTATATATGCTCTCAAAGTTAAGCCTAAATAACATTTGTCTAATTTAGATATACCAAACAGATTTTGTTCCCCCGGTCCTCAAACACTTTTAGAGATCTGAGAATATGGCATTTCATATAAGAGCTTTTTATGATAGAGAGACCTGTCAGCTCCTGGCAGTATCCTGTATCTTCAAGAAGATGGATAGTCACAGAAGAACTTACACCTGGAGGATTGCTTTGGGTGTGACAGGGCCAGCCTTGCAGCGAAAAGCTGCCTTACACTGCTGCTGAGATCCTGTCCAGACTGTGAATATCTGAAGCAACAGGGATCGATTGTCCTCTCTCTCCAAGACAGGTAGGATGACCTCCCAAATTTCTACTCCACAAAAAAATCTGTCAGATCTTCTGGCTTTGGCAGCTAGCTAAAGGCAAATACTGCTTCAGGGGCCTTTGTCCCCTGACCACCACAGAGAGACTTGAGATTGCTGCCTAGGTAGCTGGAAATCTATCTCACTTCTGTTTATTTACTTGTCCTTCTCAGATCTGATGGTGTTTGATGACCAGATATTAGTCCACTTGCCAATTTTACGTGTCTCCCCACCCCAAAGGCTATGAGCACCTTGATAGCTCATTACTAAGTTTCCTGTTAAAAGTACAGACAGATATGTCTTGTTCACAGGCTTCATAGTCCAGGATTAACAGGTTTCAGGTGTAACTTCAGAGGTTCGAAGTTTTAGCACCGATCAATGCAGTTTTGATAAGCTGATAGAGCACTGACTACAGACAGTCTTTAAATTTCTGTGGACTTTATTGGCCCCAGCTTTTAGAGACAGGCTGGCATTGGAGAGGATAGGGAAGCCTCCCTGCTCCTTCTTCACTCACTCAACCACTTCCATTCCCTAAATTTCCTCTGGTTATAGATTTAAAGATGTGGTTCATGGGACTGAAACCAGGCCCTAAAAATGTTCATGCCATTTAACCGAGAGCCATAGATTTTGCTATGATACCAAGATGTGAATTTATTCCAGTTGCTTTACAGTTCCCTGTACAGAACCACCCCTCCTGCCAGACTCCTGCCAAGGCTAGACCCTCAAAGATCCTCCAGATACACCACCAGCTGCTGCACCAGCCAAGGACACCAACTGGGCGAATACTGTCAGGTTAACTTCACCCCTGTGCCCACTCATAAAAACTCTGTTATCTCCTAACTTGACACTTTTCAGAATGGATAAAGGCATTTCCCACCTCCAGAGAAACAGCAGATGTGATGACTGACCCCTGTACTCCTGATTTGGCATACCACTTTCCCAAGCTCCTAGAACATCACTGCTGGTACCACCACTTCCAGACTCAAAGGCATAGCTGCTCTTTCCTCTGGCCCATCCACCCTTGCCCCTTCTGTACAACCAGAACGCTTCTCCATCCCATTCTTTCTGGCAGTTATCACTCTTCCCATGTCTAACCCTACTCACGAGGCCAATGATAACAATCTGTTGTTTTTTTTTTTCCTAGCAACCTGCCTTCTCAGCTCCTTCAAGAGGTCTCCAGGATGACAGCTAACTGAATGCTTCTTCACTCACAGCTCCCGCTGTGCGTGACTCCTAACTTCCCCCTCCCCACTTTGTCCCCAAATCATCAGGAAGCAGTCTGGAGAATTCAGTGCCCTGACCCCCCTCCCCCACTTGCTATCCATAACTCACCTTTTTATAATAATCAGAAACAGAGGAATATTGGCATTCAAAGCCCGCCCCTTGGGGACCCATCCAGCATCCTGATGTCATCTTATGAAAAGCCCCCTCCTTCTTCTTCCCTTTTTCCTTTCTCTTCACGAGGCTGTGCACACCTCCACTTTCCTTTCTCTCCTTTTCTCTCTCTCTTTCCCTTTCTTTCTCTCTCTCCCCCTCTCTCTTTCTCTCTCTTCCCTCTTTCTCCTCCTTTAATAAAACTTTCCGCATGGATGCTGTGCCTACATGGTGTGAGTAACTTTCCACTGTGCTGTGCCCCCTTGGCCACTGCCTGAATGCCTCATCTCCTCAGCTCAAATCCCCCAAGGCCTCTTGAGCACCGTTCCACAAACAGGGGAAGACAAGGAGGAAGAAAAAAAATTTCTTTTATGTTACTACTCTCTTTGGTGGCGTGAACCTGGGAGAGCAGAGCCTAAAATGAGGCAGAAGGCAGACTAAAGTCTCATGCAATGGTCAACTTTATTCAGGGCATCAGACAATTTATATTCTAAGGGTATTTTGAAGGTTAAGCAGGGCCATGTGAGCACAGTTCACTTGAGTTCAAATCACAAGGACAAGGTCACATGAGTTTAGGCTTATACAGTCAGGAGGACAACTCATGCTTGGAAACATCATTCTGAATAATAATAGGTGAGATGATGGGTCATCTGAAGTAAAACCCACTCCTATTTATTAGAGGGGGGCATGAAAACGCTTTCCAAGAACAACCCATGTTATGGAGGAACAGAGATCACAAGAGTCTTGCCTTCTTTAATTAGATTTTTCTTACAAGCGCTCAGAAATCTCATTCACAGAATGTGTTTCGACACCCCTACCTTTGTGTACTTGTGAGGGCTAAAGTTATATTTTAATTACTGGGCTTAAGAGATCTATAAAACAAAACTTGCTCTATCCTGTCAGCCCCACTTGCCCCGGGAACAGATAACTTCCTGGAATGCTGGGGGCTGTTGTTCATGAAAGATTAGAAGCCATGTGTTTTCACTTTTCTAAACAAGGTTGATTGCCCCAACCGCACAGGATGTACATGATTATGCACAGGCAGGAGATACATAGGCAGGAAGTACGTCAGGGTGTGTGCTTGCCCCCTGTTGGATGAAGGCAGGAAATACATAGCCTTGTGGGTTTTACCTTCATAAGCAGTGGATTAACGGAATTCACAACCATTCTCTGGGAGTGGACCTGGCCAGTCCATTGCCCTGGCCAGCATTTAATAAAGCTTGCTTTACATTTGGCTCACAAGTTGTGGTAGTGCTCTTGTGCTCACCTGGTGGAATTAACACACCATGACTCCAAGAGGAACTCTTAGAGCTACGGAGTTCAGCATAAGTTGAGTGACAGTGATGGGGAAGCAGTAGTTCTTTTCTACGTCACTGTCTTGAAAATGGAAACTATTCCATGAGCAACAGCAGCAAAAATGCAAAATAGAAACTGAGAGGCAGACAACGGAGAAGCAAAATGCATTTTCTACAAATATGAAACAATTATGATCTTCTTGATCTCTGAAATGCTCATACAATCAATAAGGCTAAGATCCCTGCGGACTAACAGGGACAGATTGTGGTTATGCAGGTCACCAACAAGGGAGACAATCCGCTGCTAGGCACAGGAGGAAATATTCAGTCATCAGATCTTCTCTTAAACGCTAATCTAACAACAAAAATTACCATTTTCTTCTCAACTTAATTAAAAAAAAAATATGGCAAGCCAGCAAAGCATGGGATGTGTAGCCAATACTGAGCAGGGTGGAAACTGGTAGCCTTGTGAACTACAGTGCACACTGCATACAGTCCGGGGAATGCAATTTACTTTTCCTGCTGTTCTGAATAAATTTCATAAAAATGAAAGATTATAGAAGGAAGCAATTCAAAGACTTCTTTCTTTTTTGTGTGCTTTCTCATTTCCCAGAAAGTGTTTTTCTATCTATATTTGATTACTTTATGATTTATGGGTTCTTTGCACTGAACTCTTTAATCCAACTTTTTATCAGGGTGTCTTGTTGGTGAATGTTCCAAAGGAATGTTTAAAGAAACATTTTCTGAATACTTTGGAAATAAGACATGTTACAGACTAATTCACATGAAGTTTTGCGGGTGCCATTTATGATGGACTGAGATTTAGACATATCTGGGACCATATGCTATTCTGCGAGCCTGGCCTCCCGACCTGCAGCCTCTGAATGAGAAAAGATGAGATAGAGCATGTCTTGCACAGCTCTGGGACCTGGATCTCTGAGACAGCTGCTTGTAAACTTTGTGTCTTGGGACAGCTTCCTCTTCCTGTCCCTTAATTCCTAAGCAGTAAACAAGTGCTGTGAGACGTCTGTCTTGTTCAGTCTTACAGCTGTCCATGTAAATGGCCAGAGGGGTACCCCAAGCACTGGCCACATCACATAACATCACATAATGCCACATGGCTTTAATAATTAGAGCTATGTCTTGCTTCAAATGGTATTGAATAAAACAAGTTGCTATCATTTCTATTTCCTTAAAAAAAAATCAAATTTAATGTCAAGTCAAAAAAGTCTTCACGGCCGGGCGGTGGTGGCACACGCCTTTAATCCCAGCACTCGGGAGGCAGAGCCAGGTGGATCTCTGTGAGTTCGAGGCCAGCCTGGGCTTCCAAGTGAGCTCCAGGAGAGGCGCAAAGCTACACAGAGAAACCCTGTCTCGAAAAACCAAAAAAAAAAAAAAAAAAAAAGTCTTCACGTAACACTTGCTTCTTTCACCATCTACCTGCAAGCCATCAGTATTTGTTTTGTTGTTGTTTTTTTACATTTATTTACTTATGTGGGGGCAGGGGAGGTGAACACACATGTATAGAGGCCAGAAGACAACTTGTGGGAATCAAATTCTCTCCTACTGTGTGGCTCCTGGAGATTGAACTCAGGACGTCAGCCTTGGTGACAAGCACCTTTACCGGCTGAGCCATCTCACTGAATTGGTATTTGTATTTTTAAAAATCTAAAGCAATAATATTAATTTTCACTTTTTAAAAAAAATTTGTATGTATGGCTGTTCTGTTTGCACGTATGTCTGTGTACTATTTGTACGCCTGGTGCCATGGGAAACCAGAAGAGGATGTCAGATCCGCTGGAACTGGAGTTATGCACAGTTGTGGGCCACCATGCCCACTAGGAATTCCTAGTAGGTACTAGGAATTCCCCATGGGTACTAGGAATCCAACCTAGGTTCTCTGGAGGAGCAGCGAGTGCTCTTAAGCACCGAGCCATCTCTCCAGCCCTAGAGTGATTATTTAAAATGTGATCTGGCTCGTGTCACTCTCCCGTTTCAAATCCACTTCTTCCGCTTGGACTAGTAAATGCACTGATGTCTCTGTGTCACCTGTACCCCCAATACTCTCTCATGATACCCCAGCCCTACTGGGCTCCCCTCCTTGGCTCCTTACAGCGAGCTTTTGCTCCTTCAGCCTGTCACGGACTCCTTCCTCTATTGTCCTGATGAGTACGAGGCTTTGTGGTTCCAGTCATTTCAAAGCTTCCGCCTTTAGGCAGGCCTTCCCTTGCTAGTCTGGCTAAGTGCTCCCCTTCTATATGTTTCCTAGCAGATCATCCTTCTTATTTCCACCTAAGTAGTAACACATGAGAAGCTGCCTTGCTTGTCTGTTGCTATGGCTTGTATATGATTTGTGTACTTCTCCCTGGGGCTTCATGTTTTGAATCTAATCCCTATTGTCAGGAACTGAGGAGGTGGAAATTCCATCTGACTGTAGTGTTTGCAGATGGAGCCACTGGGAGAGGATTAGGGTTGGGTAAAATTACTAGGGTGGAGCGCCTATGATTGGATTTTGATGGCTTTATACAGAGAGGGAGAGAGACCAGAAGAGGCCCACATACACAGGCCGGCTCCCGTGTCTTTCACCATCTCATATCTGCATCATCTCAGGATTCCGACAGCAGGAAGACCATCTCAGACCCTTTGACCTTGCACTTCCGAACCACGAGCCAAGAAAGCTTCTCTTCATTACAACTCACTCAATCTATAAATTAATACCTCAGCTGCCTTTCTCCAGCACCCTTCTCTGCCACCCCATACAATCTACTTCCTGCACCCTCGGTTCCCAAAACAGACCTCAACCTAGCAATCAAATCCTGGGGTGGGATGCAGCTCAGAGAGACATTAGGACAGGAAGTTTATCAAGTCACTTTGGCTTGTTTTCCTGGAGGCACAGACTCACTGGAGGCTTGAAGGTCCTTTCAGCTACTCCTCCTTCTTTGGGAAGTTTGAGCTTAAAAGCAGACAGATCAGATATTGTCAGTGCCTAGTGATAAACCCTAGCCCACCTGCTTTGTCATCTTCTGTCTGCTCACCCTCCAATTCTCTGGCATCTAGAGATAGAGCGAGAATGACCAAGGGAAGGTCTGCCTCCATCCTAGACAGGGAGCCAGACCTTTGCTTCCTGCAAGCCATCCAAGAACACTTTCCCATGCTCAAAGCTTTCTCCTGGGAGTTCAGATTCTCAAGGCAGAGATGTTTGCAACAAAAACCACACACACACACACACACACACACACACACACACACACACACACACTAGCTGATTGTCACAATTAAAGAAATTGGGCTGAATTATCCCCAGAGGGAAGAAAAGCAACCTAAGGGGACTCCCCTCTTCCTTTATTTTCTTTCCAGGTATAGCTTACATGCAGCAAGCTTCTCTTTTCAGCACACAGTTCCGTGGCTTTTGGCAAACGCAGGTGAGTAGTCCCCACGGCAATCATACTTTAGAATCTGTTCTCCTAAAAGGTCACCCTATTCCCTACTTCCAAGCAATTGGCAACTACTAATCTATTTTTTTTGATCTTTTCATTTTCTACATTGTTAATTAAGCTGCATAGGTAATATGAAGCCTTTAAATCCTTAGAGTCTGGCCTCTTCTACCAAGTGGAATGTAAGACTCTCTCCATTGTGCAACAAGAGCTCTTATCTTCCTGTCGGTGAGTGGCATCCCCTTGTATGGTTGTACCTACTGAGGTGACTTCTGCCTCGGTGGGCACTAAGAATAGTTCCATAAACACTTCCTTTCACAGTTTTGCATGGATGCAAGCATTTGTTTCATTTGGATCCATCACTCAAAGGAGTATAGTTGGGTCATAGGGTGTGTCCTGGTTAGGTTTTCTTCCTTCCTTCCTTCCTTCCTTCCTTCCTTCCTTCCTTCCTTCCTTCCTTCCTTCCTTCCTCCCTTCCTTCCTTTTTTATTTTTATTTTATTATTATTTTTTTTAAGATTTATTTATTTATTATGTATACAGTGTTCTGCCTACATGCATGCTTGCAGGCCAGAAGAGGGCACCAGATCTCATTACAGATGGTTGTGAGCCACCATGTGGTTGCTGGGAATTGAACTCAGGACCTCTGGAAGAACAGCCAGTGCTCTTAACCGCTGAGCCATCTCTCCAGCCCCTTATTATTTATTTTCTATTTTTGTCAATTTGGCACAAGCCAGGATAATCTGGTAACTTCACTTAGGAAACTGCTCCCATTAGATTTGCCCACAGGCAAGTGTTAGGGGGCATTTTCTTCATTAATTTCCTTTATGTGTGAGGGCCCAGCCTACTGTGTGTACATGGTGCCACCCATGGGCAGATGCTTCTGCGTTGTGAGCATGGCAGGCTGAGCAAGCCATGAGGAACAAGCCAGTATGCAGTACTTCTTCATGGTCTTCCAGCCTCCAGGCTCCTACATTACATTCCTACCCTGACCTCCCTTCATGATGGGCTGTAAGCAGTAAAGTGGGATAAACCCTTCCCTCCCTAAGAGCGTTCATGGCATGCCAGTCTTTAGACTTGGCACCTGATACACATTTTCTTCAATCTTTAAAGCAATGACACCAACCAAATATACGTACCTCATGTCAAAGTTGAAAATAAAAAAAAGGATATTGACGGATCAGGGTGTCATTGTGCCTAAATCCTTTACAGACATGGTTCTCAACCTTCCTCATGCTTCGACCCTTTACTACAGTTCCTCATGTTGTGGTGACTTCCAACCATAAAATTATTTTTTGCTGCTACTTCATAACTGTAATTTTGCTACTGTTATGGATTGTAATGTAAAAATCTGATATTTCAGATGGTCTTAGGCGGCCCCTGTGAAGGATCGCTCGACCCCACAAAGGGGTTCTTGACCCAGGTTGGTAATCGATGCTTTACAGCCTCTTTTTCCACAGCTCAGCACTTCTTCTCCCGTAAGGTTCCGGGCACATTGACCCTCTGCTCCTCCCTACTCTTTCTTGCCTTTCTCCGAGCACACCCCACACCCCAAACTTTGATAACTGCCATCCTGCTCTACTTCTGTGAATATTTTTTTAATTTAGCTTGCTTGTTTTTTGAGGCAGAGTGTATCCACTCAGGCTAGACTGGAGCTTTCAAAGCCCTCCCATCTCAGCCTCCGGAGTGCTATGATTAAGGTGTGTGCCACCACCTCGGGCTCTTATGAGTTTGCTTTTATAGTGAGAAGAAGGGAAGGGAGGAAGGGAAAGAAGGAAGGATCAGGCTTTTCAAGTTTTCAGGCAAGGACCATATGAGGGAATGCCACAAAACCCAGATCATCTTTAACCTTAAAATGAACATAAATGATTTTTATAGAGCTATGATATCTCAGACCAGAAGAGCCTGAGAGGCTGACGTCACCATGAGACAGTGCTTTTTCTTCACTTCCTTTGTGGTATTGTGGAACACTAATCTTAAAACGTCTTATTAAGGGCCGGGCGGTAGTGTCACACATCTTTAATTCCAGCACTTGGGAGGCAGAGCCAGGCGGATCTCTGTGGGTTCCTGGTCTTGAGAGCAAGATCCAGGACAGGCACCAAAACTACACAGAGAAACCCTGTCTTGGAAAAAAAAAAAGTCTTATTAATAAAAAAAAAAAAAAACAAAACCTGGGAGTCAGTTATTGAGGTAAATTCTGAAAGACTAAAGAAGCAGAACAAGCCACAGCCAACCTCACCTCGACAACTCCTCATCCAATTCTGTTTCCTCAAACTGGAAGCCCCTGAGTCCTCATCCGAATGGATCTTAGTTGAACAGCTGCTAAAAGCCTAAAAGCTTAAAAAGCCTCTAGTTCCTGGTCCTCATGCCTTATATACCTTTCTGCTTCCTGCCATCACTTCCTGGGATTAAAGGCATGTGTCTTTCCCAAGCAAGACATGAGATCTCAAGTGCTGGTGTGTCCTGGGATTAAAGGTGTGTGTCACCATGCCTGGCTGTTTCCAGTGTGGCCTTGAACTCACAGAGATCCGGATGGATCTCTGCCCCCAGAATGCTAAGATTAAAGAAAGTCATGTGCTACCACTGCCTAACCTCCATGTTTAACATAGTGGCTGTTCTGTTCTCTGACCCCCAGATAAGTTTATTGGGGTGCACAATATATCAACCACAGCATTATACCATCCCAAGGAGCTCAGTTCCTCAGCCATCTGTGTCACTACAGCCTTGTCCCTAGGGTGCCTTGGCATCTTAGACATCATTCCTCTAAGAAGCCCCCACACACACACACACAGTGTAGGCACCTGCTCCTCCTGGGGTTAATGTCATCTTTCATCTACAGGTCAGTGTTGACAGTTACCATGGATTTACCTGTAATTACTTGCTAACGTCTATACCACTAGATTCACTGAGGAAACCAAGGCAAGAATTGTCCTTTTCGGAGCGGAAGGCTCAGAGGCAGTAGGGGAGACAGATTTGCGGCCCTGCTAAAGTGCACGCTCATGAGAAAGTGGCTTTCAGAGAACACGGGTTTGAGGTCTGTTCAGGAGGGGTACTGCCGATGACCTGAAGGCCGGGGACAGCAAAGCTGCTCATACGGGCACACATGTCCTGAGGGCTGAAGGATAGTGGTGACCAGTTAGGCAAAATTAGGAAGATGGGGAAATGGCACTTGAAGGCCCAGAAAACGGGAGTGCAAAGGAATTACAACACAAAACAAAACAAAACGCCAAGTCACACTCAGGAACGATAGCGGGGTCTGCATGGCTAGAGAGCAGAGTGGGCAGAATGGCTTGGAGGAAAGAGTTTAGGGCAGGGTTCCAGAACACTTGTCAGCATGGCCAAAAAGAGAAAGAAGTCGCCTGTGTGTCATGGATACTTGTTTTCGAAGAATTTATTTGTTTTGCTTCGTCTTAACGCCAAGACCTTACACATGCTAAACACATGCTGCACCCCTCAGTTCCGCTCAAAGCCTTCTTAAAAGAAGAGCGGAGGAGCAGAAGGCCTGTGAGCTGTATTAGAAGATCATTCTATGGCTGCCATAAGGGCGGAGGAGAAGAAAGTGACTGCAGAGGCTGAGAGCTTTCACAAGAGAAAATGGAAGATGGAGAGTCCAGCTAAAGAGGGGGCAGGACAAGAAATAACAGGAGGAAAGTGAGTCTGAAGATTCCTAATGCCAAGAATGGGCTGAGCTGATTCAGGCCCGGGAGAGAGAGTTCAGCTTTTGGTGTATTGACCTCAAAGTGTGGAGGAAACATCAAGAATGAAGGCCTGAGGCTGAGGATGTAGCTCAGTTGGTAGAGTGCTTGCTAAGCACACAGGAAGTCCTGGGTTTGATGCCCAGCACCACATAGAGCAGGTATGGTGGCATATAACTAAGCCCAGCTCCCAGGTTGTGGAGGTCAGCATATCATCCTTGGCTATGTTGTAAGTTAGAGGTCAACCTAGGCTACGTGAGATTCTGTCTCAAAAGGAGAAGGGGTTGGGAGATGGTTAAGAGGTTAAAACTCTTGCTACACAAGCTTAGAACACTGCAACCCATGTGAATGCTGGGTGAACATAGCAGCCCATCCGTAGTTCCAGCCTTTGAAGGTGGAAACAGGGATCCCCAGAGCAGGCTGGCTAGAGACCAGCCATATCAGAGTACTCTGGGTGACTGAGAGATCCTGCTTCATTAAATGAGGTAGAAGAGTGATCCAGCATGATGCTCAGCACTAACCTCTGGCCTGTACAGGCACTTACACCCATGTACATGTGCATTCATACATGTGTGCCCCAACTTGTAAATATGCACACACACACACACACACACACACACACACACAAACACACACACACACACACACACACACACACACACGCACGCGCGCGCGCGCGCACGCACATGAACACTACCTATGGCCCCCAATCCATGAAAAAGAAAAACAAGGAAGAAGAAGAAAGGGAAGAGCAAGAAAGGAAGGAAGGGGGAAAGAGACTTATGAATGAAAAGAGAGGTAGAGAGAGAGAAGAAGGAGGAGGAGGAGGAGGAGGAAGAGGAGGAAAGAACAAAGAGAGAAGGCTAACAGATCACCAAATGTTGAGATCCTGAGGCAAGGGAGGAAGTCTGGGATGGAGGGGGCCACTTCGGACTCATCTCTGCATGGCTCAAAGCCATGGGTGAGATTTCCCAGCAAAGCTTGTCAAAGGCGAGGAGAGGAGGACTGACTGCTGCTGGAAATCTGGGCAACTCACCCCGTGTGCAGGTGGGACAAAAGGATGCGGGCAAGAGGATGAGAAGGAAGCCGGACTGGAACCACACCAGGGGAGACGTGTGTTCTAGACACCAGGGAAGCAGAGTCCAGAAAGAAGCCAGATCAAGTAACAGCAGGAAGTCCCCTGGCATGGGCATCAAGGTGCTCTGAATTGATGGCTGCCAATGCCGCTCTATGCAGCAGTGAAGTCAGAAGTCACAATGCAGCTTGAATGTACAGAAGCAGAGAGCGTGAAGACACAGGAACGGGAGTGTGGAAATGGTATGGGAGTGAAGGCGAAATACAGGGTGAGCGGGGTTAGCACAGTGCTCAGGCCATAAAAGGCACTCAATGACATTGGTCCAATAAAGGTTGGATGGATTGCTAAACAGATGAATTACGAGTCAGGGAAGACTTCTTGGGTTCTAAAGCATTAAATTAGCTATTTATCTTCACGAGAGACGAGGAAGAGGATTAACCAAAGGACTGAGAGGCAGAACCTGAAGGACAGACGCACACTCATGGAGCAGGCTATGTGAGAGAGATGTGGTAAGTCCCTGGGGTGGGCGACTGGAGTGCATGTTTCACAATGAAGATTGGCTTGCAAGTTGGGGGCAGAACACCAGAGGAAGACCCCATCAAATAATGGACAATCAGAGCAGCAGGAGCAGCAGGTGTAGGGTACCATGGAGGGCAAACTAGCAAACTCAGTGATGCGCTCCATTGTAACTTAAGTTTTCAGGCCTAAACTCTCATGGGCTAATCTCAGCACCCCAACGGTGATTATTTGGGGGTAAGTACAAAATCTAAGTGCCCCTGCAACCTTATCATTGCCCTCTCTGAAACCACATACCTTTCCTCTCCTAAACCACACAAGACACCAAGAAAGTGGAGTAAGTGTAGAGTACTATAGATTTAATGTTGTGCATCATTGTGTGTGTGTGTGTGTGTGAGAGAGAGAGAGAGAGAGAGAGAGAGAGAGAGAGAGAGAGAGAAAGAGAGAGAGAGAGAGCGAGAGAGAGAGATTGAGAGGGAGAGGGAGAGGGAAAGAGAGGTGCCCCTGC
>CABHPQ010197153.1:18233-35825 GCA_902168405.1 Peromyscus aztecus
GAGGGAAGGAGGGAGGGAGGGAGGGAGGGAGGGAGAGAGAGAGAGAGAGAGAGAGAGATTGAGAGAATATGCATATGGAGGACACCATGGGGCAGTCAGTTTTTTCTTCCAGGATGTAGGTCATAGGAACTGATCTCAGGCCCTCAAGCTTGCCATAGTACCTTTACCTGCCTAGCCATCTCACTGGTTCTGGAGTAGCATAGACTCGCAGACTTTGTGAGCAGGAAATATGACAAGTCCAGATGACGTTGGCTGACTGGGAAAATGGATCTGAATCTGGACAGTTTTCACAGCGAAGCTGGAATAATCAGATCCCCCCCCCCACACACACACACAGGAACACACAGAGGTGCCGTGAGAAGAAGCCTTTTTCAATTGTCGAGGATGCACCGTGAACACCATGACCTAGTTGCTGGGCCTTTCGGATGTCTGTATTTGTTTAGCTTTGCTCTCTCAGTTTTTGTTTCTCTTTTTACCTTATGTCTGGGTTTCTTTTCTTGTTGAATGAAATATTCCGTACAAAGTGCCTGATGAAGCACCCGGGGTGTGTGTGTGTGTGTGTGTGTGTGTGTGTGTGTGTGTGTGGTTGTAATGGCTGACTCTGATCTCCCTTAGCCTCTCAGTCTCCTACCCTTCCTGCCCCTGCCTATGGTCCCTATGTGAAGCCTAGAAACACTCCTCCACCTCCAGACACTTGCAGAGATGGTCAGCTACCTAGCTCTGGTTTACAGCTTTTCAATTTTGGGCCGGCCACGACTTGGGGACCTAACTGTGCAACTGATAAAGCTGGCATTCCAATGAGCAAAATCACTGCTCCTTTTGCTGTCTACTGAGACACCCATTGCCAGTCATCGGCTCTTCCGTTGGAAAGCCTCGACTCAAACATCTCATCTGTGACATTAATTCAGCCCTTAGAAGACCGATCTTTCAAAAAACCACGACCTTTGAGTCTGACCCAGCACAGACGGAAGCCCAGGAATGTGGGGCGCTGAGAGACAGAGATGAGCTTTGACAAGGGCAAGAGGTGCTGGAGGGAGGATCAAAGGACCAGACTTCACAAGCGACTCCAGATCTGCCGGGAATCCTCGGGCAAACCCAGTGCCCTTTGGCGCCGGTATCTCTCGCACCTGTAAACTACACATGACGGTCTTTGGGTCCTTGTCCTATCACAAGCGCTCAGGTGTGTGCACGCGTATCCGAGTATCCCCACCCCGCCCCGACTGAGTGCAAATGGTGCTGTTAACCCTGACCTTGCATCTCAGCTCCACTGCAGCTGAAACTCCACTTCTCTGAGACCCGGCTGGGTGAGCCTTGCTGGGCCAACAGCTACAGACCCCTTGCCTTCCGGTGGAGGGGCCGCGTCTGCGGGGGTGGAGCAGCCGGGCAGGTTCCCGGGCACTGAGGGCAGCAGGCTCGGGCCCGTGGCTGTCACCGGCGGGAGCGAGAGCCGGCTGTAGGCGGCTCCTTCCTGTGCAAACTTTTCTGTGCTCTTCCTCCTCCCGCGCTGCGCACCGCTGCTTGCGGCCGTCTCCCCGCCCTGCCAGCCGGCCGGGGGCTCCACGCGGGGCTGCAGAGGACAGCGCAGCCCTCTGCGCCGGCCCCACCCTGCCTGAGCTCGCTCCCTCCCGGCGCCTAGGGCCGATGGCGGAAGCCGGCAGGAGCCCTGCGATGTCCCCGGACCAGCCAGTCAGCCAGGAGGCGGTGGCAGCGGCGGATCTGGACCCCGAGCCCGAGGCTCCCAGCCCGCCAGCGCCTGCCCTGCGCTGGCTGCCCGGGGACCCAAGTCCCCGCGGCCGCTCCCAGAGCGACCTGTCGTCCGCCTCGAGCAGGGGCCGCCCGCTCCGGGTCCACATCTCCGGCTCAGGTAAGGGTGGCGCGGGATGGCCTGGGGGTGGCCCAGGGAGGGCTAGCCACGGGCAGGTGGCAGTCGCCGTGTGGCTATCATCCCTGGGCGCCCGCGGGCAGCCGTGGGGGGGCGGGGGGGCTGAGAGCAAGGGCGAAAGCTGCTGTCCCCACATCGCCGCCTCCCAGCTGGGCTGCAGAAGCTTGGTGTCCCTCGGCTGAGGGGCAGGCGACCGGCGGGTGCGTCCAAGTGGGTGCGCCTCTCTGCTGCGCGGGTGCAGCGCGGCTGGGTTTCCGCGGGTTCCCCTGGACTCCCTCTCCGCTGTGCGGCGCCAGGCGGCACCCACCGGTGTTGGCTTTGGTTCTTGGGCTAATTTGGTTCTTGGATTAACCGGTCTCCGGCGTGACTGTGGTCCCTACGAAGGGTGTGGTCCCCTCACTTCAGGGGCTAGGGTTAGTACAGGGCTTGGAAGCTCTGGCAACTACTCACTCCTGCTTCTGAAATAGAGATTTCTTAGCGGGATTGCTGGTAAGAGGACCTGGGATTCGAGTTTCCCTGACTGTGAAAACCCATAGAGGTGTTAATGAGACCTTGGCCTGGCTGTGTGTGTATTGCTTCACTGTTCTCTGGAAAGCCTGGAGCCTGTAGAGCAAACCTCTGCCTTGTGTCCTCCGAGGCCAGAAAAAAAAAAAAAAAAAAAAAAAAAAAAAAAAAAAAAACAGGGACTTCACTGAGGCCTGATGCTGCCCAGGCTGTGCTGTGTGATAAGAGGACTTAACTTTGTCTCTCGCATCTCAGTGGCTAATATGGACCGATAGTGTGGTGTATCATGTGGAGACATTAGGTGGATTAAGTCATTATTTAAATCTCCTAAGAACTGGAGAACTTTTGTCTTTTAGTCCTGCCAATGTGCCCAGTTTACAAGGGTTGTTTTATAATTTTCAACCTGTGAAGGCTGCACGGGAGCTGGGAGACTAGACATGGAGGACATGAGCATGACCAGCTTCAAGAAAGCGCTTGCTGAAGCAAACTGCACCCCCTACCCCCACCCCCCACTCCCCACCCCCCATCCCCCACCGCGGCTCCCCGTGCCTTTCCTGCGCTCTGGGGTCATGCCTTTCTTGACCTCCCACCCTCCGTTTATTTATGTGTGTATGTGCACATGCAGGCACACCTCGGAGTGCATGTAGAAGTCAGAGGACAATTTGCAGGGCCTTGGCGATCCAAATCCTCAGGCTTGATGTCAAGTACCCTTACCCACTGAGCCTTCTTTCCGTGATCTTGAATTCAGCCTCACTTCTAGCTTGAAAAGAGGAGATTTCTGTGTGTCTGGCTCCACTTCAGCTACTTAACTCTGTTTCGCCACCCAAACTGTTTTCTATTCCTACTGTTTTCTATTCCTGATACCGTCTTAGCTACCCAGTGTGTTCAGGAAGCATCAGTGGTGTTTCTGATCTGATCTGGAAGCTCACCTTGGATAAAGGCCGTCAGAGTCATTAAGCTCAGGTTGTGAGACGTCCACCAAAAAGAACCCATCGACACATTCTTCCTGTGAATGTATTTTGTGAAGAGTGTTGAGTGGAAAAGCATCTTGATGTCTGCTTTGGGCCAAACAGAATTGGAGCTGTAGAGATTCTTGATTGACTTTTTAAAAGATTAAAGGATTAACCATTCCAGGGACCCAAAGAGACAAGTGAATATTAGTTTAGTTGGTAACTATAGATAAACAAACGTAACTGTGTTCCAAGTTTTTCTTTTTAAAGATAGGAATTAAAGCTGCAGGCAGGAGAACAGTAAGAACTTTAAATGTGCTTGTATGTATGTACATACATCACGTGACAGTTTCAGGAGCATCTATTTATCTTCAAGGAATCTGGTTTTCCTGTGTCCATATAATGGCTATTAGAAAGTGGCAGCTTTCAACTTATTTGTCCCCTGTATCACAGCTGCATTCCTCTTTCAGAACTAAGCTTTGGGTCTTGTGGCGGTTTGAATAGGTATGGCCTGTTGGCTCATGTGTTTGAATGCTTGGCCAGTAGGAAGTGGCACTATTAGGAGGTGTGGCCTTGTTGGAGGAAGTGTGTGACTGTGAGGGCAGGCTTTGAGGTCTTATATGCTCAAGTTAGGCCTAGTGTGACAGTCTCCTGCTGCCTGCAGACCAAGATGTAGAACTCTCAGCTCCTTCTCCAGCACCATGCTTGACCGCATGTCACCTTATTCTCCACCACGACAGTAATGGACTAAACCTCTGAAACTGTAAGCCAGCCTCCATTAAAAGTTTTCCTCTATAAGAGTTGCTGTGGTCGTGGTGTCTCTCTTCACAGCAACAGAAACCCAAACTAAGACAGGGTCTCTAAGAGCAGGCTAGATGTAATTATGACCTCACCTTTCTTTGAATCAGAAGGACAAAGAATGAACCAGTCCCTCATGGATATGACATGCAGAGCATTTCCTATGACAGCCACTGCCTCTGAGCAGGCTGGGATGCCCCAGTTATCTTAGGAGCACAATGAGAAGACGAATCTCTTTATGACAATGGTCCTTGGCCTGATGCTGAAGTAGCCCAACTTCAAGGCCCTTGCCAGAAATTCTGGGCATGCTCAGAGGCAATACCTAGAGACAGGTCCTATGTAGCTTTCCCAGACCCAACCTCTGCTGCTAATCTCAGTCCCTCCCAGGCAGACCTACTTAATCTGAGTCTACATGCTGAAAGATGCCTGGGCTCTTATTTTTTTTTTTTTTGAATTTTAAATTCTAAGAAGTCTTTCTTTTCGGCAACAAGTTTCAATCTTAGCTATACATAGGATCATTTGGGGAAATGGAAAACAACAATAAAACAGTTTCTGGATGGGTCCATCTCAGGGATTCTGCTATGATTGGCATCGGGTGCAGCCTGGGCATCAGGTGACTCTAAGGCCTAGCCAACCATGAGACTTGACTTCTTTTGGCTGTGTAGTATTGGAATACTGTGACCAGAGTTGGCCTGAGCAAGTGGAAGCTTGAAGCACCCATGTCTGCTCCCTTCTCTCTTATTTACCCCTCTACCGCACCCTCCCAAAGCATTTTTTCCGGGTGTCAAGTCCTGATTCAGCTAGTTGTCAAAGAGTTCTTCCTATAGGACCACTTCTTTTTTTTCTTTTGGTTTTTTTCGAGACAGGGTTTCTCTGTGTAGTTTTGGTGCCTGTCCTGGATCTCGCTCTGTAGACCAACCTGGCCTCGAACTCACAGAGATCCGCATGGCTCTACTTCCCAAGTGATTAAAGGTGTGCACCACCACCACCACCACCACCCGGCAGAACCATTTCTAATTGCTGTGGAATAATCAATCCTTTCGTACACTGTAAAGAGTTAATTCCCTAGTGTTAGTTCTTGACGTTGCATGAACATCAAGCAAGGAGAGAGATCATCTTTGGCCATGCCATAGAGAGGAGAAGAAAAGGGAAAGAGGGACTTTCTTCTTGGGTTACCAGACAATGCCTACTCCAAGACAAACGACCACCCTCTCCGGCTTTCACCCATCTCCCACCGTAGCTTCCTGTCCGTCCTTGAGACTCAGCCCCTAAAATTGCCAACTGCTGCAATCAGGGTCATTCAAGGCCAATCATTTTTAAAGGCCTGATTGGTGCCAGCAGTGTATGGAGACATCCTAATGCTCCTCTCATTGCCCTGGGTTATTACCAGCTTTTCTAAAGGAAAATACCTCATAGTTTAGGGGCTTTTATTTGACTTTTGGATTCAGGAGCTAATTTTTCCACAGAAAACACATGCATTTTGTCAGCAAGATCTATAGTTAATTAAAAATCCATACAAAAATGGGTAAAACCCCCAATATTTTCAAATAAGTAGTCTTTAAAAGTCAAACTAGGGCTGCTTTCGCATCCTAAGAGCTCAGACTGATTTTTGTCTTTTCGTTTATCTGTTTTTAAACTCACAGGGCTTTGGGGGTTGATCAACGCTCTAGATTTCTAAAATCTAATCTTTTGGTAAATAAAACAAGCTTCAAAAGTGGGATCTTGAAATGAAGTTCTCATAGTAGGCACTCAGGGTTTCTATTAATTTTTACACCAGTCTTGCCAGCTTTTACTCAGAGCTTTTCTGAAGTGGCCTGTTTCTGATATGCTTTTCTTACAGGACTGTTCACTAAGCAGAGGCTGCCAGGATGCTGTCCAGGTTGTATCCCTGTCCTTAGCATCCAGCAAGTCTTGGCTTGCTGTGTGAGGGAGAGATATTATTTTGGACCCGTGACTCAGTCTTGTCCAAAGCGTGGTGATGGTCTCTGGGCTGGATGGAGGTGCTCTAGGCCAGCAACCAAGGACACCTGCTAACTTGACATTTGTATAATTCAGAGTGCAGAGGGTTTGTGTTTGTTAGTTTTTGCCAAGCAGTGGGCATCAAGCCTTACGTTTACTTTCTGTCTTTGCCTGGTCATAGAACAGCAAGGCTAGCTGACTGGCAAAGCTAGGCCAGTTTGGACAATGTAAAAACAGGCTGGGTGCAACAGGTATTAGAAGACTCAAATCCAGCCCACCTTCTGCCCTTGTCAGTCTAGGTATCTGGTGTAGACATACGTGCCCATCCTATCCTCACAGTAAGAAAGGAAAATGCTCTCATCTTTACAGCTAGGCCAGAAAACGATTGCCCAGCCGGAAGATGTGCCTTCCATCTTCTCACACAAGCACTGGGTGAGCTCAGGGAGCCCCAGAAGTAGCATGTTTTAAAAACCTGCTTCATCTGTGAGTCAGGTGGTCCCTCTTCAGTTAGGATGCACTTGACCTGGGTCCAAAACAAGAAAGTTGTCAAGAATTTAAGCAACCGGTTCCTCTTTCTCTGCCACTTTCTTAAGGCTGGCATGACCTCAGCAGGCCCGCAGCTTCTGCTTGCCTCTCTGCCAGCAGGCTTTCTTCCTCTCTAGTTTGAGCCCTTTCCCGCCCTCACGTGGGGCTTTCTTACTCCGCCCGCTGCTGTAACACACAGCACGGGCACTCTACCCAGCCCTGAGACACCCAGACTCTTCCTTCTGTGAGCTCTTGAGTCTGTGCTTGCCTGAGGAAGAATTCTTTGTTAAAATTCTTAAGAAAGGTCCTGCTTTGTGAAGCTTCGTTTTAAAGCGGGCTATAGACCACAGGTCACTGTGAAGCCTGTGGATTAGCTCCCCTTGTGAGACACCCATCTAATCCCAAGCTGGTTTCAGAGGGTTTCACACTGGCAATGTGTCCACTTAACCGGAACCAAGCACGTGTATTGCCCATCCATTCATTCAGCCTTTCATTCAGCCAGTATTTCCTGGTGTCACTGGGTGCCAGGTACTATTCTAGGCACAGGGCGCATGGCAGCAAGCAGATGTGATTCTGCAGTCTTGGACGCAGGACTCTTAAACACAAAGGCTCTTCAGAAAGGGTATGGCAGCCAGAGACAGTGTTTCTCTTGGGATCAAATCCATGTGTCATGCATTATGGGCAATAGAAATGTTACCTGGTGGTGATAGTCATTTACATGCTAGGTGCCTTCCACCAGGGGTGGGGTCTAGCTGTACCAGTTCAGAGACTGGTGTGGAGCTGGACATTCATTCTGGGCCCTACCTGCTGCAAGAGGTGCTTTAGGCATGGGAGCATACCTTGGTGTCTCATTTATTTATCTAATCAGGTAAAAACTAATGTGCCAAACACAGAGGCAGCAGAGACACTCCTCTAAGGGACCTGTGGTCTAGTGGAGGAAAGAGAACAATAAGCTAAACATGGCACAATTTTAGAAAAGTATGAGCTATGATCAGGGCCCTGTGGCCAGCTGTGAAAATAGCTCCGGGAAGGTCCTCAAGAAGTGCCTCCCGGAGTCTGCGATACCTGCGCTCTCACGCACGCACGCACGCACGCTTTCTCTCTCTCTCTCCCATTCTGCAGAAAGCAGAACCTAAAGATAGAGCCGGGCACGTACAGGAAGGGAGTGTTTAGGAAAAAGGAACAGCGCATTAAGGCCTGAAGCAACTGGCGTGATGAGAGTCTGCTTGGTTTTGCTCGATGCCAACAAAACAAACGAACAAACAAAAACAAAAAAACAAAAAAGAAGGATGCAGCAGGGAGGCCAGTGCCAGAGTCCGAGGGGGCTGCGTCTGACTGCTCATGGGCACACACTGCAAGGGGCCTGCGTATGGCATGTGTGAGTCGGATGGAAATACATTCTGATCGCGGTTTCTTCATGTCCCAGGAGGGGCCCTGCCAGCGGTGGGAGAGTACAGGTAAAGGAGACACGGGATGGTGGTCATCTTCTCTGTGATCCTGGTCGTGTTACTTCCCCCCCTGTACCTGACTTCCTTATAGCTGACCTGGAAGTGATTAGTAAGAGCAACACCTTGCTTACTGGATGATTGTGGGGGTGAAAGGTGAGAACAGAGACCTTGAACTTTAAGGTTCCGGGTAAAGCGTGTCACTTGGCATACTTTTATTGAAAGGTTGCTTAGTGTGCATGAACAGAATACACCGTGAGACCATGACAAACAGAAGTCAGGCTTTTCTTATTTTTGTGTTCTTGGTACCTAGGATAGGACCTGGTGCATACAATATATACAAAAGTGTCTGCTAGATACCTAAGGCATTGATAAATGGATTAACTAGGTCAGTTCTTTTAACATCAAACATTTGTCAAAAAGCAGCTTAAAGTGCACACACACACACAGAGACACACGTGTACACACACACACACACACACACACACACACACACACACATACACACACACGAGGAAGTTGAAGTTTTGAATTCCCAAATGTTCTAAAATGAAAAGACTCAAGCAGAGGATTTCATTTGCTTTTTCAAGAGCTGCTCAGGAACTTACTAGAGCTTCCAGGGGAGGGGCCCATTGCACAGAACTCACTGGGCCACAACCACAGGAGAAAGTTTGTGGAGAGGAAGTAATGACTCTGTCTCACCTGAGGACAGTGGAGATGGACTCCCAGACATGGGGACTCTACCAGCTCCTAGGAATGCTGAGCTGGCACCAGATCCAAGAGTGTGGGCCAGGAGGGTCAGAAGGCAGCACACTGTGGCTACTGCAGTCCTGATCTGTCTGCACACACCACGGGCTTCATCATCCCAGCAACCACTTTAGATAAGGAACCTTGGTTTTAAAAGGTGGAGGAGGACATTCATGCCCCCTGGGTGGCAGGGGAGTATGGGAAGGACACAGACCCACATCTTACTGACTTCAAAGTGCATACCCTTTGGCTCGTGTTTGCCTGAGTGTATCTGCTATTCCCTCATAGAAACAGCTCACAGACACCCCATGAGAAAGGAGAAAACTACACCATACTTTAAAACTCAAAAATACCACACGAGCAAGAGCGTGGGGGTGAGCAGCTCTTTTGGACTGAGGCAGTGGTTCAGTGTGTAAAAGTGTTTGCCCTGCAAGGGTGAGGACCCCGGGGAAAATTCTAGAATCTGTGCAAGAGCTGGACATATCATGACAACTGCTGGAATGTCATCTCCTACTTTGAGATGGGAGATAGAAACAGGAGATGACCAGAAGTGTGTAGGCCATAGCCTGGCACATGCAGTGTACTACAACAAAACTCTGTCACAAACTCACAAGGACAGCACCAACACCCGAGCTTGTTCTCTGATCTCCACATGTGTCCTTAGCACATGTGCACTCACATTCACACACATGAATACACACACACACACACACACACACACACACGTGCGCACACATGAATACAAACACACATTTTACACACATGCATGAATACACATAAACACATACTTTACACACACACACACACACACACACACACACACACACACACACACATTCAAATCAGAAGCTCTTCTGCCAAAAACAGCTTTCAAGTCCTTAGTCAACTGGCTGTCCATTTTAAGGTACATCCAACACGTCAAATTCTAGCAATATTTTCTGGCCAGTACTCTTCAGGGATCACTAATTAGATCCATTCTTTTAACTGAAGACTGCTCAGGCTTGGAGTTATGAGCACAATTCATGTGTAAGAACCATAGCGCGTCTCAAAGTTCAAGTGTACTTTCAGTTACAGCGAGGCTCAGGGGAAAAAAAAACAACAAAAAACAGAAAACACTGAGGCAGCTTCAGGGGATGAGTCATAATCTTTGATCACACTAGCTGAGATCTGCACGGAGAAGCAGGCTGCATTGACTTGCCTTAGAACAGTTGAGAGCCTAACTCACTTTGTGACCAACTCGCTAAATCTTGACATTTATACACCTTACTTTGCAAGTTTCTAAGTGCCTCTGTGAAGCCTTGAAAAAGAAGAAAAGAAAATGAACCATTGCGTATCTGCCTTAACAGGAAGAATCTTAAGACTTCTGAAAATGGCAATGTGCCCTTTAGACCTCTCAACAGTGGGTCAAGAGTGTCGAAGGCACCAATAGGGTTTTGCTTTGGATCAGCGGCTCATATACCTGAAGAGCATGCATGATACATCATGTATGGTTGTGAACCAAGTGCATGTTGTCCCGATCTTCTTCAGTGTTTGTGTGTATTTTCTCTACCTGAGTGTTAGGCTTGTCTTCTTCAAGGGTGTAACGTCTCTTGAATAATCATCTTAAGTAGCCTAAACATCAATAATCAAGGTGTTTTACGCTCTTCTCCCTCAACCTACTGGACACCATGGATTCTGGATTTCTGCTCCAGAAGACTGGGCTGGCAGAAAGGCATGGTGATGAGGATAAAGAATTCAGCTTGATTTAATATGTAACATGTGAATACTGTCTTTCATAGTTGGTATATCAGAGGGTTGCATGCTTATTGCAATTATAATATTACTGGTCAGAACAGTATTTGACATCCAGTACTGTCCAGCACACTGCTTTGCCTAAGAAAATTTATGACTGATTAAGTGTCATCTCTCACTTTCTATATGCGTGTGTGTGTGTGTGTGTGTGTGTGTGTGTGTGTGTGCGCGCGTGTGTGTGTGTGTGTCTTTTTTTGGAGAGTGTATGTGTGTGTGTGTGTGTGTCTTTTTTGGAGTGTGTGTGTGTGTGTGTGTGTGTGTGTATGTGCAGATCGTGGCACATGTATAAAGGCCATAGGACAACTTGTAGGAATTGGCTCTCTCCTTCAACCATGTGGGTCTTGGGGACTGAATTCAGGTCATCAGATTCTTCAGCAAGTGCCTTTACCTTCTGAGTTACCTCAATGGCCTTGTCCATCTTATTTTTGAGACAGTCTCTCATTGGCCTGGATCTCTTCAATTAGGTTAGATAGGCTGGCCAGTGAGCCCAGAGATCCACTCATATTTGCCTACCTCAGTGCTGAAATTCCAAGTATACCACCATGCCTAGTTGACTTTTTTTTTTTAAATGTGAGTTCTGACTATAGACCTCAGGTCCCTGTGCTTGCAAGACAGACACTTTACCAACTGAACTATCAGCCCAGCCTGACAGCTGCTTTCGTTCCCTTATGCAGGCTATAATTCACTGTAGCTACCTTTGAGAGACATCCATCACTGCCCCCAAGGAAGACTTAAGGAGGCATTGCAGAAAGGGCAGGGGTCATGGCCACGTGGTGGGAATATCTTCCTGTGTCTTGGCAGGACTGTTTCGTAGTAATAACAGTTATTTGGATAGCTAGGTCTGTCACATCATTCAGTCTCCTCCCCCTCCCCAGCCGCATATATAAGGATTCAAGAGCAGTTGCTGTGTTGAAGGCCTAGAGGCAGGAATTGCTAAGGAGGACACTCCCCATCATCTTGTATTTCTGGATCTCTCTCCATCCATCTATCCACTCACCAAGTTATTTCAGTGCATATGAATTGCTCTAATAAAAATGACATAGACTATTAAAACAATACAGATTTACTTCTAATAGTTTTGGAGGCCAGGAAGTCCAATATCATTGTCTTAGCAGATTGGGTGTGACTTGCAAGTCAGTTCGTTTGATATCAAACTATCAGTCAAATAACACCTGAAGTGCTTATCATATGCATATAGGAGCAGGTAAAAACTTGATCCCCAGATGTTCTAAAATGAAAATATAAGCAAGCAGAGGTTTGTATTTGCTTTTTCTGAGCTGCTCATGAACTCACTAGAGCTTCCAGGGAAAGGGCCCATTACACAATGCTCACTGGGTCCCAGTCACAGGAGAAAGTTTGTGGAGAGGAAGTAATGACTCTCTTTCCCACCTGAGGACAGCGGAGATGGAATCCCAGACACAGGGAGCTCCTGGGAAAGCTGAGCTGGTACCAGATCCAAGAGTGGGTGCAGCTGGAGTTTTCCTGGTCCCACCCGGCTCACAGCTGCTCAGACCCAAATAAACACACAGACGCTTATATTGATTAAAACTGTTTGGCCTAATGGCTCAGGCTTCTTGCTAGCTAGATCTTACACTTAAATTAATTCATAATTTTTATTTATGTTTAGCCACGTGGCTTGGTACCTTTTCCCAGTTCTGCCTTCACATCTTGCTTCTCATGGTGGTGGTGGCTGGCAGTATCTCCTGACTCAGCCTTCCATTTCCCAGAATTCTCCTCTCTGCTTATCCCGCCTACACTATACTTCCTGCCTGGCTACTGGCCAATCAGCGTTTTATTTATCAATCAATCAGAGCAACACATTTCACAGCATACAGAAAGACATCCCCAGCAAGTGTGGGCAAGGCGGGTCAGAAGGCAGCACACTGTGGCTACTGCAGTCCTGATCTGTCTGCACACACCACAGGCTTCATCCTCACAGCAACCCCTTTAGATAAGGAGCCTTAGTTTTAAAAGGTGGATCAGGACACCCATATCCCTTGGGTAGCAGGGAAGTAGTGGACCCAGACTCACCTCCTCCTGACCTCAAAGTGCATACCTTTGGCTCATGTGTACCTGAGTACGTATCTGCCACCCCTCACAGAAACAGCTCATGGACACCACATCACAATGACAATGATGCCATAATCATACAGCTTTACAAATACCATTGTGTAAGGGCCTGCTTCCTGATTTGTAGATGGTTGCCTTCTTAATATATCGTTATGTGGCAGAGAGATTAAGTAAGACTTTCTTTATGGTTGCTAATCCCATTAATTGGCATGACATGCTCCTGAGTTCCTCTAATCCCAGTTACCTCTCAAATACCTCACTTCCTGATTCCATTGCATAAAAGAGCAGAGTTTCAACATTTGGATTGTAAGGGATATAGACATTTATCCCATAATACTATCTGTATCATCCATCCATCCATCCATCCATCCATCCATCCATCCATCCATCCATCTATCCATCCATCCATCCAGAGTTTTCTGCCTCTATATAAACTGCTACTGTCAAAGCTAAATTTACCTGTCTTCAATTCCAAACTAGCAGTGAGACTCACTGGGGATATTGGATTCCAGTTCTAAAAGCAGCCAGAGCTGAACAGCTGAACAGCCCAGCTCTCTTGTCAGAACCTGTGTTTCGATGTGGGACATGCGTCGGTGACGTATCCAAGTGGTTACAGAGAGGTCAGCTCTTGGATGACAGGTGGAAGAACCAAAAGCACATGAGCAACCTTCATTGTCTCACATCCAGAAGGCTGGGGAAGTGAGGAATTCCTGGCCTCCTGGAGGCGTAGATGTCACTGAGAAAAGTCAGACATCTGTTAAGGTAGGAAAAAGAAAAAGAGTAGACTAAGAAAACGGTTAGGATACAAACATGTCTTTATGGCACAGTGGGTATTCCTTCACACATTGGGGCCCGTTGGAGGTTTGAGGGTGCAAACAAGAATGGAAATATCCAATGGGACAACAAGATAAGAATAGGAAGGGTGATAGATGTCATTGGCTGAGGTGCAGACCAGAGCCACCCTTTGGATCATGGGTCATAAGAGTCAAATTTTATGGTTTGACGATCAGAAATATCCATGTCATGAAGCCCAATAATTTTCCTCCCTGAAGGATATAATGTTCTTCCCAGTAGCCCCATCCTAGCCTGTTTGGTACCTGTTGCCATGTACATCCTATGTCCATTTAGAGTAGCTCTCAAAGGCATTTTACAAGGCCTCTGTATTACTTTAGGAGTATCAGACAGGGGTTCAAGCCTGTGCCTTTCTCCAGATGGAGCCACATGTAAATAAGGCTGATTAAGACTTTCACCTTCTGGGGACCACATCCTCCTGATGGTGACGTGACTTCGAGGACCTGTCTAGGCAGTGAAATGACATTCCTCTGGCTTCATTTGATCAGATACATCTCAACAAGGATTGGAGTTGGCATGAGGTCACACATGGTGACCCAGATCAAGATTGGAGGGCATTCACTGGAAGGGCTGTTCCTTGGGCAGCTGAGGAACCCCAGGAAGGCTGGCAGCTCAGAACACTCTGGGGCCTTGGTCATTGAGAAACTAGGAAGGTTTGTCCAAGAACGGGAACATTCCAGAGGGAGCCTGCAACTGCCAAGCAGTTTCAAGAGAAAGAAGTGTTCTGAACCCTCTGGTGCTGGAAAAATCTGCCTTGTCTATCAGGCTGTGCCTGGGAGTGTCCCCATCCCGCCACTCCCTCTCAGGCTACCTGACTCCTTGTCTTGCTTCTCCTACTGCAGGAGCCTCCTTGAACAGTTGCTCTTCGAGTCTTCTTCCTCCCAAATAGCTCTTGATGTTCATGTTTTGGGGCCTGGCTTATGTTAGAGTATTGATGGGGAGGGGGAGGGGGCTTTCTCAGTATGATTCAGCTGCCTCTTGTTCCTCCCCAAGAGAGCACTTGATACTAAACGAAGGCTTCAACCATTGGCGCCTGGCAGCTCTGGGCTTTCGTTGTTTACCTCAGTTTGCTGGGTTTGGATTTGGGGTTTAAAAAAAAAAGTCTCGTGTAGTCCCAGTTGGCCTCAAACTCACTATGTAGTCCTGGGAGAACTTGAATTCCTGATGCCCGTGCCTCTACCTCTGAAATAAGTGGGATTATAGACACAAGTCACCATACCTGGACTTCAGTTTTGTTTTTGAGGTAGGATCTTCTTTTGTATCCCTGGACTTCAACCGGTGATCCTTGTGAGTTGGCCTTCCAAGTTCTGGGATTATAGCTAGGCGTCATGATGCCTAGTCAGCTGCTCTGTTAATAGGCAACTGGCTTTAGACTCACCACAGAGGATGAGAAGTGAGGGTCCTAATTAGCCATGTCAGAAAAACCCACCACTACCGTAGCGTCTTCTGCTGGATGAGCACTGGAATGATGCTTCATTGTGTCAGTGGACTGCTCCAGTCAACTGTGTTTGTCTACCAGAGGCCCCACCTCAAGTTCACCTGGGAGCCAGGGACAGTCATAGAAAACAGCCTTTCTCACACATGACCTTGCTTATGAAGCACCTGGAGTCTTTTTGAAATGTAACAGGTTTAGCGTGAGGGGGCTGACTCTGACTACAGATGTTTATGACCTGCCTTAGAGAGGGAGGCATAAACGAGGAACCGTGAACAAAAACCCTAATACTAAAATTAGGCAATCCAGAAGGAGGTTGAGGTTAAGGTTATTGATGTTTACAGCTGGGGCTGAGATAATAGAAATGGAGTGGGGGGTGGGGGTGGGTTGGGAACACGTGCCTTGGTGAGTTGGACATGGGACCTGCTTCTAAGGAAGGCAAAACTGGAACACACCTTAGCATCAGAATGTTGGTGGCAGGGAGAGTAATGAGGATTTTGACAGATGTGCTTTGAGCTGAAATAAGAAGATAGGTTCCTTTTGTTGACTGCGGTTGTGATGGTTTGAAAGAAAATGCACCCCCCCCAAGCGACACTATTAGGAGGTGTGGTCTTGTTGGAGGAAGTGTGTCCCTGAGGGGGTAGGGTTTGAGGTCTCAGTTGCTCAAGCTTCGCCCAGTGTGGACCGACTCCTTCTGCTGCCTGCAGATCAAGATGTAGAGCTCTCAGCTGCTTCTCCATTACCATGCCTGGCTGCATGCCATCATGGCCTTTCCATGATGACAATGGACTAAACCTCTGAACCTGTAAGCCAGCCCCAAGTAAATGTTCTCCTTTATAAGAGTTGCTGTGGTCATGGCGTCTCTGTACAGCAATAAAAACCCTAACTAAGACAGTGGTTGATATTATAACATCACTGGGAATGTCCTGACTCGATGAATACAATAAGGGAACAGGTTACAACTCCAAGTTGAGCACTTTGGCTTTCTGAGGGTATCAATTATGTGGCAGTTTATTACCATATTGAACAGCTATGTCATCCTAAAACAGAAGTCTAACTTTTCATGTGAGTGTAGGTTCTCTCTCCACTCTTTCAATGCGCTGTTTGAGAGGAGGGTCTTCGCCATCTCCATGGGCCCCCATTCATAGCATTATAAAGCATTTCTTAGAAGTGCATGATTACATCTGGAGGTGTTTGTAGTCACCTGAAATGGTGATGCCATAACTAAACGTGTTTGTGTGTGTGCGTGTGTGCGTGTGTGTGTGTGTGTGTGTGTGTGTGTGTGTGTGTGTAAAGGGGAAGAATTTGCAATGGATAGTTAGTAGCCCCATGGTCACCTAAGAAAACCTGTAGAGCTAACAACAGACCCCTTTGGTTTGCATCTGATGGAATTCCTAGCCAAGTTCTCTACCATGTTTTTAAAGATCCAGTCCCGAGCCTTGAACATGCTAAGCCCATGCTTCATGCTTTCCCCCAAGCTAGTCCACCAGGCTGCAAAATAACACCACCAGCTGGGACTCAAGCTTCCAACACATGAGCCAGGGGGCTTCATTTCACACCCAAATCCTAACCTGCAGTAACACAAGATTCTGTGTTGCACCCTATAAGCTTACAGGTGGTATTAGACATGTAGCAGGTGTTGGTTTGGAGTAAAAGCAACTGAGCTTTAGGAAGACTTGCGTGACGGCAGTACTGAGCCACAGCACTTGCCAAGTGTTTAAGGACTTGGTCACACTATCAATTTTCTCCAGCTAGGGTTCCTTTATTCTTTCTCACAGACTGTTTTAAAAAACTATGGATATGTCTGTGCAGGTTTGTGTTGAGTGAATGCTGGTTCCCACAAAGGCCAGACAAAGATACCAGTTTCCCTGAAGCAAGAGTTACAGGAAGGAGGTTGTGAACTGCCTGATATGGGTGCTGGGAACTGAACTCAGGTCTTTTGTAAGACCAATGCACATTCTTAATGGCTGGACTGCCTGACCAGCCCCTCCGTGGAGCTTTTCATGAAGTGAGGCCTTTTGTTTCTTTTGAAGCTCCTTTTTCTTCAGGGCTTGAGTTCTCTGTCCATTAGAGAGCCTTCCCTACAGCAGGAAGCTCCATGGTGTGGGGCATCTACCCCTAACACTAGGAGTACAATAGTGACCCACTGTACACAGCTTTAATTGCCTTTTGTTTCATTTGTTTGTTCTACTGGTACCCATTAAAGTCAAGTAATTACCCTTCCATAGAGCCTGGGATGTGGGACTCTTACTAAAGATTGGGACTCTTCTAGTGTTGGACGAGGTAAATTATTTGAAACCCCAAGCTTCTCAGGGCAGCCATTTTTTAAGAGGGTTATGGGTTACCTGAGGGATGTATGTAGCCTTTAGCTGTCAGGTTTTATTCAGTTCTTTACCAGCAGGGGCTGAAGCCTAATCAAAAAGAGCTGTCAAAGCAGAAATAGTAATACACAATTGTAATCCAGCTCTGGAGGCTAAGTTAGGTGAATCCTGAGTTCAAGGCCAGCCTGGGCTACATATAAAGTTCTAAATCTGCATAGGTCGCAAGAGACCATGTCTCAAAAACTCAGAAAACAAAAGGAAAAAAGGGGGAGAGAGAGAGAGAGAGAGAGAGAGAGAGAGAGAGAGAGAGAGAGAG
>CABHPQ010197154.1:0-18156 GCA_902168405.1 Peromyscus aztecus
ATGCTTGCCTTGTAAGCCTGCTGACCTGAGTTTGGATCCCTGGAATCTTTTTGAAAATCCGGGTGTGGTGGCGCAGGTCTGTGACGTCAGCATCCCTATGTGAAATGGGAAACAGAGACAGGAGAATCTCCTAGAAACTCTCTGACTGGCTAGCTCGTGGTATGCAGTGTAACAGTGTAAACAAGGACACTCTGCCTCAACATAGTGGAAGGTGAAGACTGACATCCAAGGTTGTGCCCGAATCTCCACACATGTGATGTGCTATCTATCTGCTGCACACATGTACCCACAGCCACCCTCCCACACACATCATACACTCAGACACAAAAATAGTTTGTAAAGATATGCTAAGATAGAATAAGATTTTTTCCAACATTTTTGTTTTATTTCCTTAAAACCAAAGCTTATTAAATGTACTCATTCAACAAAGACATTTTGAGCATAGGAAAAATAAACAAGTCCAGAAGATTTAAGGCCAAACTAGAGGACGTTCTTGACTTTAAAGAGCTGTCTGTCAGACTAATAGAGATGAGCTAGTATAAAAAGAAATCAATGAAATATGGAGCAAAGTCACAATGACAGATAATGTGCAGGGCAGTGAGACGCCGAGCCCCCAGCAGCACAGAGAAAATTAACACCCATTTCCTGCGTCTATGGGACAGGCATTGGTTTTTGCTTATTTTATTTACATATATTCCGTACCAAGTACCCCGTGCAGTTTCCTTATGATACAGTCACAGGCACCGAACAGGTGACAGGCTGAGACACAGAGGTCAAGCAGCTCCCCTAAAGGAGGTCCCAGCTATTTTCTAGGGGATGGATCTCCTTGGTCATCAGTGTTGGTCACATGTGAGGCATTGTTCCTGAATGCCAACATGCTCCTGTCCCTGAGGTCAGGTCTTTTACTTCACACACATGGCCATCTTCCAGAATTCCAGGGCACTGAATCATTGCTAGGTCTGGAAGTGGATTCATCACTGACTTGGGCATCTGTTTTTTTCCTTCCCAAGAAGTTAAGGACTCAATTCCCAAAGAAGAATGTTCATCTTTTTTTTTTTTTTTGAAAACCCACAAACACAGATGGTCTTACCAAATCCCCTCTAAACACAGAATTGTAGCTCCTTATTAATTCCCTAAAAGAGGTGATTATCCGTGGAGTATCCATGAGGCCCTATGGCCCCTCCAGAGAGACACACACCTGCAGCAACTCAGACTCTCCCGAACCTCTCAAGGTGCCATACCTACAATTCTAGAAGTGGGTAGAACTAAGAGAAAGAGGCCGAACAACCAAGAGCCACACAGTGCGGGTCCATGTATGGACCATTTTAGAAGATGCAAGACAGAATGACAAAGAGCAGATCCAGCAGATCCAGCCTGGGGCTGCGGGTCATGGGGGAAGGAAGGGAAGGACTGCAAGACACAGGAAGAATCTTTTGGGGGTGATGGATATTTTCACAGCTGTCACCGCGGTAGTTTCAAAGCTGTGTCCATCCCCCAAAATTCACCAAATGTATTTTGAGGTAGATAGACGCTATTGAGTGGAAATTAGATGAATTTGGGTTTTAAAATGAGAAAAGGAGTTATTACCCAAATGAAAATCAAAGGACTGTGTGTATACACACACACACACACACACACACACACACACACACACACACACATACTGCTCACGATACAAAGAAAGGTGCTGAAGAGGGTTTTCTTGCTGTCAAGTTGAGTATGTGGGAATGCTAATGTGCTTTCTACATGAGACTGGACATTTCGCCATCCTTTTTATTACCATCGTTGATAGTTAAGAGAATCCAGACATAATGCCTTCTTTAAAAGAAAACACCTTAGAACAGGCTATTCCCAAGGTCGTCAGCAATATTTATCTCAAAACAAGATCCAGCTGCGTACTTCAGAGTGAAGTTCTAGAGGCGTTCCCTCCAGAATAAGGAAAAGCTGTGGTGTTTACTATCAGCGGTTTTTATTTCTGGAAATGCTGTCTCAAAAAATAATAAGAGTTTCATTATTAGGAGGGAGGGAAAAAAAAAAAAGAAAAGAGGCATGATGATCCATGTCTGTAATCCCAGCACTAGGAGGTAAAAGCGAGAGAATCAAGAGTTCAAGGCCAGCCTTGGTTGCATAGTGAGTTCAAGCCTGGGCTATTTTTGATTCGATCTCAAGAAGAAATGGAAGAGGAGGAGGAGAAGGAAGAAGAAGAGGAGGAAGGAGATGTTGGCATTGAGGCCCGCCCCTTGGGGACCCGCCCAGCATCCTGACATCATCTTATGCAAAGCCCCCTTGAAGAGGAAAAAATCCCTCCGCCTCCTTCTTCCTTTTTCCCCCTCTCTCTCTTCATGAGGCTGCGTGCACCTCCATTTTCCTTTCTCTCTCTCTTCCCCTCTCTTTCTCTCTCTCCCTCCCTCTTTCTCTCTATTACTTGTCCCCGCCCCTTTAATAAAACTTTCCACGTGGATGCCGTGCCTGCATGGTGTGAGTGACTTTGCACCAAGCCGTGCCCCATCGACCACTGCCCTAATGGCGCGTCTCCTTGGCTCAAACCCGCCAAGGCCTCTCAAGTGCCATTCCACAACACCTCGGCAGGTCCCCCTGGTGTTTTCTCCTACCCTCCGGCAGTCTGAGAAACGCTTGGACCCCATACCTTCCAATTCCACCTGGAGGATCTCTGGGATCCTTCATCCTATCCGTAAGCCCCTCCCTCCGGGCCATTTTCTGAGTGAGGTTTCGTCCATCCCCACCATGGTTTCTTGCCTTTAGGTCTAGCCCCAGTCCCAAAGCTCCAGTACCGGGTGACCACGTGTCTCGGCTCGGCCCTCAGGCATCTGTTCCCATGTGACGACATACAGAGGAGCTTACCCCCAACTCACCCCACGGCCCCTAGATCTTTGGATGACGATCCACTGGCTACCCTGCGCCATCATCGGTCCTCGCTGACGCTTTTGGGACGCTGGAGTTCAGTCTGTTGGACCTTTTACCGCCCTCGTGGACAATTAGCCTACCACCGAACCTCGAATACCCTTTATCTTTCCAACTTCTGCCAGAGATCCATGTCCTGTTCACTCTCCTATCCCAGCTCTAGCCTGCTGGATTTCTTCCTTATCACCCAGTCAGTCCCTCATGCTCCTCCAGCCTCTGCCAAAACAGTTACGTCATCACCTGTCACCAGGTCCCGTTCTGCGGCATGTGCACCCTTTCAAATGGCCTGCCGGGCAGGGCTCGTTCTCTTTGCCTGTCCCTTGCCTCTAATTCCTCTCCTGGTCTGTAATTTCATCCCTTGCCTCTTCTTTTCTCTCTCTCTCGCTTCACCCTGTTGCTAGGACCTCATCCATGTGCCCCACCTGTGGCGGATCTGCTCTGAGAAGGAGCCTGGTGCTGCCATATTCCTGCAGCTGCCTGTCCCTCTTGCCCAACCGGGCTCCAGCTGACCAGGGAAGGGGTGAACTGAGGCTGGGAGCCCCGGGGAGGTGGGTGGGGGGAGCATGCGAGCCAAAATTCTCTGGGCAGGTGGTGGTGCACGCGCGCGCAAGCAGGCAGAAGGTGGCATGTGGCATGCAGGCCCGAGCCCCGCCCCAGGTTGATAGGCAGGCTGCGAGCCAGTGCCGTGGGGGGGATGGGGACCCTGGGGTGCATGGGGGGTTCCAGGCCCCACCGGCTGCCAAGCAGCAGAAGTGGCAGATGAGCCGCAGAAATGTCTAGCCAGAGCCTTAATTTACTCCACTCCTATTTACTATGTCTCTATATGTACGCATTTGACCCCACATGCCTGACAACCATCTTTACTAGGAAAAACAAAACACGTGGTCAGGCTCCACAGGGCCATCCCGTGGTCCGCCGCCATCTTGACTAAGGTCAAAGACAGACAGGTCATATGGCCTCATCGCCTGCCATAGGTCAACTTTGCTCAGGACAGCAAAAAAGGCACTTCCTGTCCATGGTTCAAGCACAGGCAGGGCACCCGATGCTCAGGCTCTGTGTGGAGAGTTGGGGGGAGGGGGGGTTAGTGGCGCTCTGCATGTCCCTGATGTCCTGGGCCAGGAAAGCTCCACCATGTGCTTCGAATGGTTTCACAGCCTGAGGACTCAAGCTTTGAAGGCCCCTGAGGGCTCCCGTTTGCAGCCTGGGCCGGGTGCTCCTCGGCAGCCCTGCACATACTTGGAAGGGTAGGGGGGCCCAGAGATCCTGGCAGGCCTTGAGAGCTTGCCTCCCAGACACTGCTGTGCGGAGGGTTGCGTGACCTTGTCAATACCATCCTCTCCTTCCCTCTCAGGCGTCATCAGCTTGCATTTCCCTGTGGGTGGGAGAGCGTGCTGCTATGGCTCCCACTGGCCCTAGAGGGACCTGCCTTCCTGACTCCACCACCTGAGCCACCCCCTCTCGGGGCTTCTTTTTAAGAACAGTTTTTAAAATATTTAAATTTATAAAGCTATGGCCAACTTGCCAGCTCATTTTATAGATAAAAAAAAAAAAAAGAAATCAAGCCTTACTTTTCTAAATCTACTAGGCCTCTTAATAAAAAATCTTCTAAGATATAAAAGTCCCTGCATACTTGGAGGGTCTCAAAAATGATTTAAGATATAAATACCAGTTACAAAGATATAAATAAATGATTTAAATACTTCAGATTACTTTCCCCTTCTATGATACTGTTATATTAAGATTTCAAAAGTTCAGGTTTTAACCTTAATAGAATACTGATGCTGCTTGGTTTGCCAGCTCAAGATTTTAAATTTTTGTTGGTTGTCTTCTAAATATAAACTTAAACTTCTCATCAGGCCAAAGACATCTCTGATTTGTACCTGGCTCTCTCTAAACAAAATTTGTTTAAAATGTTTAAAAGTACCTTTTAACCCAAATCTGTAATTTTGCTGGGACTCAAAGGTATGAACCTAGATACCCATTACCTGCTTTTCTACGATTTGGATTTCAATACTGACTGGTAATACCAATATATCTAAAACTGTTATATTCTTTTATAAAATAAAATTACAGCCTGAGTTTTCCCCACCTATCCAGTTACTAAGACTATAGGCCTAAAAGTTCCAAATAAGTTTATAAATTTTAACTTCTGTTCATAGTTTAAACTTGTCTCAACAGGTTTCCATTTGGCTGGGAGAAACATCTGAATGCTGACTGCAACCTGTTCCAAATGACCACAAGCTCTGGACTTGCTAAAGGCTGATGGGGACCAGCCCAGCCAACGTTCCCTGTCTCTAAAACTGGCTCAGATAACCACATGCTTCTGATAAATGCCCCATTGCCTAAATTCCCTCCTTACTTTTGACTAGCCTTTCAGCCTTGTTGGGTCCTGACCACCTGTGTCCTTCTTCAGCTTGAAGCAGTTATGGAAGAGAGTACCGCGTCCCTGCCTCTGAAACAGGCTAAGTCAAAGGAAAACTCCCCAACGTAGGGGACAAAGATGGCTACATACTAGGAAACTGGGCCTAGAGTTGTCAATTAATAGATTTATTAACTAAAATGGTTCTGCAATAAGATAAGACGCTTGACCTTCTTTATCAAAACAAAAGAGGTATTATAGGGCCTTAAGAAATTATTATTTCTAGCCGGGCGGTGGTGGTGCACACCTTTAATCCCAGCACTCGGGAGGCAGAGGCAGGCAGATCTCTGTGAGTTCGAGGCCAGTCTGGTCTCCAAAGTGAGTTCCAGGAAAGGCGCAAAGCTACACAGAGAAACCCTGTCTCAAAAAACCAAAAAAAAAAAAAAATATATTATTTCTATATAAATCATTCAGGATTATAATCTGGCTGTACTCGAAGATCAGAACTACAGGGTCTTGAAAATGACAATACGAGAATGCATGCCTAGCCTCCTTGTCCTTGCTAACTTTGTTAAGCTGTAACTAACTGGAAAAACTATATGTCCAGATTTAACTTATATATGCTCTCAAAGTTAAGCCTAAATAACATTTGTCTAATTTAGATATACCAAACAGATTTTGTTCCCCCGGTCCTCAAACACTTTTAGAGATCTGAGAATATGGCATTTCATATAAGAGCTTTTTATGATAGAGAGACCTGTCAGCTCCTGGCAGTATCCTGTATCTTCAAGAAGATGGATAGTCACAGAAGAACTTACACCTGGAGGATTGCTTTGGGTGTGACAGGGCCAGCCTTGCAGCGAAAAGCTGCCTTACACTGCTGCTGAGATCCTGTCCAGACTGTGAATATCTGAAGCAACAGGGATCGATTGTCCTCTCTCTCCAAGACAGGTAGGATGACCTCCCAAATTTCTACTCCACAAAAAAATCTGTCAGATCTTCTGGCTTTGGCAGCTAGCTAAAGGCAAATACTGCTTCAGGGGCCTTTGTCCCCTGACAACCACAGAGAGACTTGAGATTGCTGCCTAGGTAGCTGGAAATCTGTCTCACTTCTGTTTATTTACTTGTCCTTCTCAGATCTGATGGTGTTTGATGACCAGATATTAGTCCACTTGCCAATTTTACGTGTCTCCCCACCCCAAAGGCTATGAGCACCTTGATAGCTCATTACTAAGTTTCCTGTTAAAAGTACAGACAGATATGTCTTGTTCACAGGTTTCATAGTCCAGGATTAACAGGTTTCAGGTGTAACTTCAGAGGTTCGAAGTTTTAGCACCGATCAATGCAGTTTTGATAAGCTGATAGAGCACTGACTACAGACAGTCTTTAAATTTCTGTGGACTTTATTGGCCCCAGCTTTTAGAGACAGGCTGGCATTGGAGAGGATAGGGAAGCCTCCCTGCTCCTTCTTCACTCACTCAACCACTTCCATTCCCTAAATTTCCTCTGGTTATAGATTTAAAGATGTGGTTCATGGGACTGAAACCAGGCCCTAAAAATGTTCATGCCATTTAACCGAAAGCCATAGCTTTTGCTATGATACCAAGATGTAAATTTATTCCAGTTGTTTTACAGACACTTACAGTTCCCTGTACAGATCCACCCCTCCTGCCAGACTCCTGCCAAGGCTAGACCCTCAAAGATCCTCCAGATACACCACCAGCTGCTGCACCAGCCAAGGACACCAACTGGGCGAATACTGTCAGGTTAACTTCACCCCTGTGCCCACTCATAAAAACTCTGTTATCTCCTAACTTGACACTTTTCAGAATGGATAAAGGCATTTCCCACCTCCAGAGAAACAACAGATGTGATGACTGACCCCTGTACTCCTGATTTGGCATGCCACTTTCCCAAGCTCCTAGAACATCACTGCTGGTACCACCACTCCCAGACTCAAAGGCATAGCTGCTCTTTCCTCTGGTCCATCCACCCTTGCCCCTTCTGTACAACCAGAACACTTCTCCATCCCATTCTTTCGGGCAGTTATCACTCTTCCCATGTCTAACCCTACTCACAAGGCCAATGATAACAATCTGTTGGTTTTTTTTTTCCTAGCAACCTGCCTTCTCAGCTCCTTCAAGAGGTCTCCAGGATGACAGCTAACTGAATGCTTCTTCACTCACACCTCCCGCTGTGCGTGACTCCTAACTTCCCCCTCCCCACTTTGTCCCCAAATCATCAGGAAGCAGTCTGGAGAATTCAGTGCCCTGACCCCCCTCCCCCACTTGCTATCCATAACTCACCTTTTTATAATAATCAGAAACAGAGGAATATTGGCATTCAAAGCCCGCCCCTTGGGGACCCATCCAGCATCCTGATGTCATCTTATGAAAAGCCCCCTCCTTCTTCTTCCCTTTTTCCTTTCTCTTCACGAGGCTGTGCACACCTCCACTTTCCTTTCTCTCCTTTTCTCTCTCTCTTTCCCTTTCTTTCTCTCTCTCCCCCTCTCTCTTTCTCTCTCTTCCCTCTTTCTCCTCCTTTAATAAAACTTTCCGCATGGGTGCTGTGCCTACATGGTGTGAGTAACTTTCCACTGTGCTGTGCCCCCTTGGCCACTGCCTGAATGCCTCATCTCCTCAGCTCAAATCCCCCAAGGCCTCTTGAGCACCGTTCCACAAACAGGGGAAGACAAGGAGGAAGAAAAAAAAATTCTTTTATGTTACTACTCTCTTTGGTGGCGTGAACCTGGGAGAGCAGAGCCTAAAATGAGGCAGAAGGCAGACTAAAGTCTCATGCAATGGTCAACTTTATTCAGGGCATCAGACAATTTATATTCTAAGGGTATTTTGAAGGTTAAGCAGGGCCATGTGAGCACAGTTCACTTGAGTTCAAATCACAAGGACAAGGTCACATGAGTTTAGGCTTATACAGTCAGGAGGACAACTCATGCTTGGAAACATCATTCTGAATAATAATAGGTGAGATGATGGGTCATCTGAAGTAAAACCCACTCCTATTTATTAGAGGGGGGCATGAAAACGCTTTCCAAGAACAACCCATGTTATGGAGGAACAGAGATCACAAGAGTCTTGCCTTCTTTAATTAGATTTTTCTTACAAGCGCTCAGAAATCTCATTCACAGAATGTGTTTCAACACCCCTACCTTTGTGTACTTGTGAGGGCTAAAGTTATATTTTAATTACTGGGCTTAAGAGATCTATAAAACAAAACTTGCTCTATCCTGTCAGCCCCACTTGCCCCGGGAACAGATAACTTCCTGGAATGCTGGGGGCTGTTGTTCATGAAAGATTAGAAGCCATGTGTTTTCACTTTTCTAAACAAGGTTGATTGCCCCAACCGCACAGGATGTACATGATTATGCACAGGCAGGAGATACATAGGCAGGAAGTACGTCAGGGTGTGTGCTTGCCCCCTGTTGGATGAAGGCAGGAAATACATAGCCTTGTGGGTTTTACCTTCATAAGCAGTGGATTAACGGAATTCACAACCATTCTCTGGGAGTGGACCTGGCCAGTCCATTGCCCTGGCCAGCATTTAATAAAGCTTGCTTTACATTTGGCTCACAAGTTGTGGTAGCGCTCTTGTGCTCACCTGGTGGAATTAACACACCATGACTCCAAGAGGAACTCTTAGAGCTACGGAGTTCAGCATAAGTTGAGTGACAGTGATGGGGAAGCAGTAGTTCTTTTCTACGTCACTGTCTTGAAAATGGAAACTATTCCATGAGCAACAGCAGCAAAAATGCAAAATAGAAACTGAGAGGCAGACAATGGAGAAGCAAAATGCATTTTCTACAAATATGAAACAATTATGATCTTCTTGATCTCTGAAATGCTCATACAATCAATAAGGCTAAGATCCCTGCGGACTAACAGGGACAGATTGTGGTTATGCAGGTCACCAACAAGGGAGACAATCCGCTGCTAGGCACAGGAGGAAATATTCAGTCATCAGATCTTCTCTTAAACGCTAATCTAACAACAAAAATTACCATTTTCTTCTCAACTTAATTAAAAAAAAAATATGGCAAGCCAGCAAAGCATGGGATGTGTAGCCAATACTGAGCAGGGTGGAAACTGGTAGCCTTGTGAACTACAGTGCACACTGCATACAGTCCGGGGAATGCAATTTACTTTTCCTGCTGTTCTGAATAAATTTCATAAAAATGAAAGATTATAGAAGGAAGCAATTCAAAGACTTCTTTCTTTTTTGTGTGCTTTCTCATTTCCCAGAAAGTGTTTTTCTATCTATATTTGATTACTTTATGATTTATGGGTTCTTTGCACTGAACTCTTTAATCCAACTTTTTATCAGGGTGTCTTGTTGGTGAATGTTCCAAAGGAATGTTTAAAGAAACATTTTCTGAATACTTTGGAAATAAGACATGTTACAGACTAATTCACATGAAGTTTTGCGGGTGCCATTTATGATGGACTGAGATTTAGACATATCTGGGACCATATGCTATTCTGCGAGCCTGGCCTCCCGACCTGCAGCCTCTGAATGAGAAAAGATGAGATAGAGCATGTCTTGCACAGCTCTGGGACCTGGATCTCTGAGACAGCTGCTTGTAAACTTTGTGTCTTGGGACAGCTTCCTCTTCCTGTCCCTTAATTCCTAAGCAGTAAACAAGTGCTGTGAGACGTCTGTCTTGTTCAGTCTTACAGCTGTCCATGTAAATGGCCAGAGGGGTACCCCAAGCACTGGCCACATCACATAACATCACATAATGCCACATGGCTTTAATAATTAGAGCTATGTCTTGCTTCAAATGGTATTGAATAAAACAAGTTGCTATCATTTCTATTTCCTTAAAAAAAAATCAAATTTAATGTCAAGTCAAAAAAGTCTTCACGGCCGGGCGGTGGTGGCACACGCCTTTAATCCCAGCACTTGGGAGGCAGAGCCAGGTGGATCTCTGTGAGTTCGAGGCCAGCCTGGGCTTCCAAGTGAGCTCCAGGAGAGGCGCAAAGCTACACAGAGAAACCCTGTCTCGAAAAACCAAAAAAAAAAAAAAAAAAAAAGTCTTCACGTAACACTTGCTTCTTTCACCATCTACCTGCAAGCCATCAGTATTTGTTTTGTTGTTGTTTTTTTACATTTATTTACTTATGTGGGGGCAGGGGAGGTGAACACACATGTATAGAGGCCAGAAGACAACTTGTGGGAATCAAATTCTCTCCTACTGTGTGGCTCCTGGAGATTGAACTCAGGACGTCAGCCTTGGTGACAAGCACCTTTACCGGCTGAGCCATCTCACTGAATTGGTATTTGTATTTTTAAAAATCTAAAGCAATAATATTAATTTTCACTTTTTAAAAAAAATTTGTATGTATGGCTGTTCTGTTTGCACGTATGTCTGTGTACTATTTGTACGCCTGGTGCCATGGGAAACCAGAAGAGGATGTCAGATCCGCTGGAACTGGAGTTATGCACAGTTGTGGGCCACCATGCCCACTAGGAATTCCTAGTAGGTACTAGGAATTCCCCATGGGTACTAGGAATCCAACCTAGGTTCTCTGGAGGAGCAGCGAGTGCTCTTAAGCACCGAGCCATCTCTCCAGCCCTAGAGTGATTATTTAAAATGTGATCTGGCTCGTGTCACTCTCCCGTTTCAAATCCACTTCTTCCGCTTGGACTAGTAAATGCACTGATGTCTCTGTGTCACCTGTACCCCCAATACTCTCTCATGATACCCCAGCCCTACTGGGCTCCCCTTCTTGGCTCCTTACAGCGAGCTTTTGCTCCTTCAGCCTGTCATGGACTCCTTCCTCTATTGTCCTGATGAGTACGAGGCTTTGTGGTTCCAGTCATTTCAAAGCTTCCGCCTTTAGGCAGGCCTTCCCTTGCTAGTCTGGCTAAGTGCTCCCCTTCTATATGTTTCCTAGCAGATCATCCTTCTTATTTCCACCTAAGTAGTAACACATGAGAAGCTGCCTTGCTTGTCTGTTGCTATGGCTTGTATATGATTTGTGTACTTCTCCCTGGGGCTTCATGTTTTGAATCTAATCCCTATTGTCAGGAACTGAGGAGGTGGAAATTCCATCTGACTGTAGTGTTTGCAGATGGAGCCACTGGGAGAGGATTAGGGTTGGGTAAAATTACTAGGGTGGAGCGCCTATGATTGGATTTTGATGGCTTTACACGGAGAGGGAGAGAGACCAGAAGAGGCCCACATACACAGGCCGGCTCCCGTGTCTTTCACCATCTCATATCTGCATCATCTCAGGATTCCGACAGCAGGAAGACCATCTCAGACCCTTTGACCTTGCACTTCCGAACCACGAGCCAAGAAAGCTTCTCTTCATTACAACTCACTCAATCTATAAATTAATACCTCAGCTGCCTTTCTCCAGCACCCTTCTCTGCCACCCCATACAATCTACTTCCTGCACCCTCGGTTCCCAAAACAGACCTCAACCTAGCAATCAAATCCTGGGGTGGGATGCAGCTCAGAGAGACATTAGGACAGGAAGTTTATCAAGTCACTTTGGCTTGTTTTCCTGGAGGCACAGACTCACTGGAGGCTTGAAGGTCCTTTCAGCTACTCCTCCTTCTTTGGGAAGTTTGAGCTTAAAAGCAGACAGATCAGATATTGTCAGTACCTAGTGATAAACCCTAGCCCACCTGCTTTGTCATCTTCTGTCTGCTCACCCTCCAATTCTCTGGCATCTAGAGATAGAGCGAGAATGACCAAGGGAAGGTCTGCCTCCATCCTAGACAGGGAGCCAGACCTTTGCTTCCCGCAAGCCATCCAAGAACACTTTCCCATGCTCAAAGCTTTCTCCTGGGAGTTCAGATTCTCAAGGCAGAGATGTTTGCAACAAAAACCACACACACACACACACACACACACACACACACACACACACACACACTAGCTGATTGTCACAATTAAAGAAATTGGGCTGAATTATCCCCAGAGGGAAGAAAAGCAACCTAAGGGGACTCCCCTCTTCCTTTATTTTCTTTCCAGGTATAGCTTACATGCAGCAAGCTTCTCTTTTCAGCACACAGTTCCGTGGCTTTTGGCAAACGCAGGTGAGTAGTCCCCACGGCAATCATACTTTAGAATCTGTTCTCCTAAAAGGTCACCCTATTCCCTACTTCCAAGCAATTGGCAACTACTAATCTATTTTTTTGATCTTTTCATTTTCTACATTGTTAATTAAGCTGCATAGGTAATATGAAGCCTTTAAATCCTTAGAGTCTGGCCTCTTCTACCAAGTGGAATGTAAGACTCTCTCCATTGTGCAACAAGAGCTCTTATCTTCCTGTCGGTGAGTGGCATCCCCTTGTATGGTTGTACCTACTGAGGTGACTTCTGCCTCGGTGGGCACTAAGAATAGTTCCATAAACACTTCCTTTCACAGTTTTGCATGGATGCAAGCATTTGTTTCATTTGGATCCATCACTCAAAGGAGTATAGTTGGGTCATAGGGTGTGTCTTGGTTAGGTTTTCTTCCTTCCTTCCTTCCTTCCTTCCTTCCTTCCTTCCTTCCTTCCTTCCTTCCTTCCTTCCTCCCTTCCTTCCTTTTTTATTTTTATTTTATTATTATTTTTTTTAAGATTTATTTATTTATTATGTATACAGTGTTCTGCCTACATGCATGCTTGCAGGCCAGAAGAGGGCACCAGATCTCATTACAGATGGTTGTGAGCCACCATGTGGTTGCTGGGAATTGAACTCAGGACCTCTGGAAGAACAGCCAGTGCTCTTAACCGCTGAGCCATCTCTCCAGCCCCTTATTATTTATTTTCTATTTTTGTCAATTTGGCACAAGCCAGGATAATCTGGTAACTTCACTTAGGAAACTGCTCCCATTAGATTTGCCCACAGGCAAGTGTTAGGGGGCATTTTCTTCATTAATTTCCTTTATGTGTGAGGGCCCAGCCTACTGTGTGTACATGGTGCCACCCATGGGCAGATGGTTCTGCGTTGTGAGCATGACAGGCTGAGCAAGCCATGAGGAACAAGCCAGTATGCAGTACTTCTTCATGGTCTTCCAGCCTCCAGGCTCCTACATTACATTCCTACCCTGACCTCCCTTCATGATGGGCTGTAAGCAGTAAAGTGGGATAAACCCTTCCCTCCCTAAGAGCGTTCATGGCATGCCAGTCTTTAGACTTGGCACCTGATACACATTTTCTTCAATCTTTAAAGCAATGACACCAACCAAATATACGTACCTCATGTCAAAGTTGAAAATAAAAAAAAGGATATTGACGGATCAGGGTGTCATTGTGCCTAAATCCTTTACAGACGTGGTTCTCAACCTTCCTCATGCTTCGACCCTTTACTACAGTTCCTCATGTTGTGGTGACTTCCAACCATAAAATTATTTTTTGCTGCTACTTCATAACTGTAATTTTGCTACTGTTATGGATTGTAATGTAAAAATCTGATATTTCAGATGGTCTTAGGCGGCCCCTGTGAAGGATCGCTCGACCCCACAAAGGGGTTCTTGACCCAGGTTGGTAATCGATGCTTTACAGCCTCTTTTTCCACAGCTCAGCACTTCTTCTCCCGTAAGGTTCCGGGCACATTGACCCTCTGCTCCTCCCTACTCTTTCTTGCCTTTCTCCGAGCACACCCCACACCCCAAACTTTGATAACTGCCATCCTGCTCTACTTCTGTGAATATTTTTTTAATTTAGCTTGCTTGTTTTTTGAGGCAGAGTGTATCCACTCAGGCTAGACTGGAGCTTTCAAAGCCCTCCCATCTCAGCCTCCGGAGTGCTATGATTAAGGTGTGTGCCACCACCTCGGGCTCTTATGAGTTTGTTTTTATAGTGAGAAGAAGGGAAGGGAGGAAGGGAAAGAAGGAAGGATCAGGCTTTTTAAGTTTTCAGGCAAGGACCATATGAGGGAATGCCACAAAACCCAGATCATCTTTAACCTTAAAATGAACATAAATGATTTTTATAGAGCTATGATATCTCAGACCAGAAGAGCCTGAGAGGCTGACGTCACCATGAGACAGTGCTTTTTCTTCACTTCCTTTGTGGTATTGTGGAACACTAATCTTAAAACGTCTTATTAAGGGCCGGGCGGTAGTGTCACACATCTTTAATTCCAGCACTTGGGAGGCAGAGCCAGGCGGATCTCTGTGGGTTCCTGGTCTTGAGAGCAAGATCCAGGACAGGCACCAAAACTACACAGAGAAACCCTGTCTTGGAAAAAAAAAAAGTCTTATTAATAAAAAAAAAAAAAAACAAAACCTGGGAGTCAGTTATTGAGGTAAATTCTGAAAGACTAAAGAAGCAGAACAAGCCACAGCCAACCTCACCTCGACAACTCCTCATCCAATTCTGTTTCCTCAAACTGGAAGTCCCTGAGTCCTCATCCGAATGGATCTTAGTTGAACAGCTGCTAAAAGCCTAAAAACTTAAAAAGCCTCTAGTTCCTGGTCCTCATGCCTTATATACCTTTCTGCTTCCTGCCATCACTTCCTGGGATTAAAGGCATGTGTCTTTCCCAAGCAAGACATGAGATCTCAAGTGCTGGTGTGTCCTGGGATTAAAGGTGTGTGTCACCATGCCTGGCTGTTTCCAGTGTGGCCTTGAACTCACAGAGATCCGGATGGATCTCTGCCCCCAGAATGCTAAGATTAAAGAAAGTCATGTGCTACCACTGCCTAACCTCCATGTTTAACATAGTGGCTGTTCTGTTCTCTGACCCCCAGATAAGTTTATTGGGGTGCACAATATATCAACCACAGCATTATACCATCCCAAGGAGCTCAGTTCCTCAGCCATCTGTGTCACTACAGCCTTGTCCTAGGGTGCCTTGGCATCTTAGACATCATTCCTCTAAGAAGCCCCCCCCACACACACACAGTGTAGGCACCTGCTCCTCCTGGGGTTAATGTCATCTTTCATCTACAGGTCAGTGTTGACAGTTACCATGGATTTACCTGTAATTACTTGCTAACGTCTATACCACTAGATTCACTGAGGAAACCAAGGCAAGAATTGTCCTTTTCGGAGCGGAAGGCTCAGAGGCAGTAGGGGAGACAGATTTGCGGCCCTGCTAAAGTGCACGCTCATGAGAAAGTGGCTTTCAGAGAACACGGGTTTGAGGTCTGTTCAGGAGGGGTACTGCCGATGACCTGAAGGCCGGGGACAGCAAAGCTGCTCATACGGGCACACATGTCCTGAGGGCTGAAGGATAGTGGTGACCAGTTAGGCAAAATTAGGAAGATGGGGAAATGGCACTTGAAGGCCCAGAAAACGGGAGTGCAAAGGAATTACAACACAAAACAAAACAAAACGCCAAGTCACACTCAGGAACGATAGCGGGGTCTGCATGGCTAGAGAGCAGAGTGGGCAGAATGGCTTGGAGGAAAGAGTTTAGGGCAGGGTTCCAGAACACTTGTCAGCATGGCCAAAAAGAGAAAGAAGTCGCCTGTGTGTCATGGATACTTGTTTTCGAAGAATTTATTTGTTTTGCTTCGTACTGGGTCTTAACGCCAAGACCTTACACATGCTAAACACATGCTGCACCCCCTCAGTTCCGCTCAAAGCCTTCTTGAAAGAAGAGCGGAGGAGCAGAAGGCCTGTGAGCTGTATTAGAAGATCATTCTATGGCTGCCATAAGGGCGGAGGAGAAGAAAGTGACTGCAGAGGCTGAGAGCTTCCACGAGAGAAAATGGAAGATGGAGAGTCCAGCTAAAGAGGGGGCAGGACAAGAAATAACAGGAGGAAAGTGAGTCTGAAGATTCCTAATGCCAAGAATGGGCTGAGCTGATTCAGGCCCGGGAGAGAGAGTTCAGCTTTTGGTGTATTGACCTCAAAGTGTGGAGGAAACATCAAGAAGGAAGGCCTGAGGCTGAGGATGTAGCTCAGTTGGTAGAGTGCTTGCCAAGCACACAGGAAGTCCTGGGTTTGATGCCCAGCACCACATAGAGCAGGTATGGTGGCATATAACTAAGCCCAGCTCCCAGGTTGTGGAGGTCAGCATATCATCCTTGGCTATGTTGTAAGTTAGAGGTCAACCTAGGCTACGTGAGATTCTGTCTCAAAAGGAGAAGGGGTTGGGAGATGGTTAAGAGGTTAAAACTCTTGCTACACAAGCTTAGAACACTGCAACCCATGTGAACGCTGGGTGAACATAGCAGCCCATCCGTAGTTCCAGCCTTTGAAGGTGGAAACAGGGATCCCCAGAGCAGGCTGGCTAGAGACCAGCCATATCAGAGTACTCTGGGTGACTGAGAGATCCTGCTTCATTAAATGAGGTAGAAGAGTGATCCAGCATGATGCTCAGCACTAACCTCTGGCCTGTACAGGCACTTACACCCATGTACATGTGCATTCATACATGTGTGCCCCAACTTGTAAATATGCACACACACACACACACACACACACACACACACAAACACACACACACACACACACACACACACACACACGCACGCGCGCGCGCGCGCACGCACATGAACACTACCTATGGCCCCCAATCCATGAAAAAGAAAAACAAGGAAGAAGAAGAAAGGGAAGAGCAAGAAAGGAAGGAAGGGGGAAAGAGACTTATGAATGAAAAGAGAGGTAGAGAGAGAGAAAAAGGAGGAGGAGGAGGAGGAGGAAGAGGAGGAAAGAACAAAGAGAGAAGGCTAACAGATCACCAAATGTTGAGATCCTGAGGCAAGGGAGGAAGTCTGGGATGGAGGGGGCCACTTCGGACTCATCTCTGCATGGCTCAAAGCCATGGGTGAGATTTCCCAGCAAAGCTTGTCAAAGGCGAGGAGAGGAGGACTGACTGCTGCTGGAACTCTGGGCAACTCACCCCGTGTGCAGGTGGGACAAAAGGATGCGGGCAAGAGGATGAGAAGGAAGCCAGACTGGAACCACACCAGGGGAGACGTGTGTTCTAGACACCAGGGAAGCAGAGTCCAGAAAGAAGCCAGATCAAGTAACAGCAGGAAGTCCCCTGGCATGGGCATCAAGGTGCTCTGAATTGATGGCTGCCAATGCCGCTCTATGCAGCAGTGAAGTCAGAAGTCACAATGCAGCTTGAATGTACAGAAGCAGAGAGCGTGAAGACACAGGAACGGGAGTGTGGAAATGGTATGGGAGTGAAGGCGAAATACAGGGTGAGCGGGGTTAGCACAGTGCTCAGGCCATAAAAGGCACTCAATGACATTGGTCCAATAAAGGTTGGATGGATTGCTAAACGGATGAATTACGAGTCAGGGAAGACTTCTTGGGTTCTAAAGCATTTAATTAGCTATTTATCTTCACGAGAGACGAGGAAGAGGATTAACCAAAGGACTGAGAGGCAGAACCTGAAGGACAGACGCACACTCATGGAGCAGGCTATGCGAGAGAGATGTGGTAAGTCCCTGGGGTGGGCGACTGGAGTGCATGTTTCACAATGAAGATTGGCTTGCAAGTTGGGGGCAGAACACCAGAGGAAGACCCCATCAAATAATGGACAATCAGAGCAGCAGGAGCAGCAGGTGTAGGGTACCATGGAGGGCAAACTAGCAAACTCAGTGATGCGCTCCATTGTAACTTAAGTTTTCAGGCCTAAACTCTCATGGGCTAATCTCAGCACCCCAACGGTGATTATTTGGGGGTAAGTACCAAATCTAAGTGCCCCTGCAACCTTATCATTGCCCTCTCTGAAACCACATACCTTTCCTCTCCTAAACCACACAAGACACCAAGAAAGTGGAGTAAGTGTAGAGTACTATAGATTTAATGTTGTGCATCATTGTGTGTGTGTGTGTGTGTGAGAGAGAGAGAGAGAGAGAGAGAGAGAGAGAGAGAGAGAGAGAAAGAGAGAGAGAGAGAGCGAGAGAGAGAGATTGAGAGGGAGAGGGAGAGGGAAAGAGAGGTGCCCCTGC
>CABHPQ010197155.1:5995-20731 GCA_902168405.1 Peromyscus aztecus
GGGACTAATAGCTGTCTCTGTGTACATGCATTCAAAATCTGAACTGCTGGTGACTGATGGGTGATGTCCCCACACCGGTGGGGACAGGAGTTTGGGTGGTGAGGAGTGAGATGGACTCACGTGGCCGTGTTATCTGTATGGCTGAGAGGAGGGTAGACACGAGGCTGGGAGTCCCAGGAGTGAGTCCGAGCTCAGGGGCTGCCTTACCACCCAGACACTGTCTCATCCTTCTAGACATGGTAAACGCTCCACCTGGAGACTCTTGTCACAGGCTCTTCTGTCCCCTAGCTCACCCGGCTGTCACACCGCCACCTTCTGAAGTGCAGAACTCTTTAATTTTTATGTTTTAACTTGGAGACAGATATCACAGGTGACATTTTTGAGGGGAAAGAGAAGACTCGAACAGGCGAAGCTTAGGCCTGAGCCCGGTGGATGAGCTGGAGCCGTGTTCCAGCCATGGAAGGCCCTTTGCTTTTCTTTGTCTTTTTACTTCAGCTTTGTCCTCTAGAGACACCCTGGAGGATGGATGGGATCATTCTGGTTCAGGACCAACTGCTCCTGCTGGGAACCGTATTCGGAGCACCTTCCCTCCCACTCCTCTTCCCTCTCCACATCTGGCTGTTTTTCCCTTTCCACCCAGTGTGGGCCCCCCTCCCCCCCTCCCCACTCCCCATCCCCACCCCCTACCCCCCACCATCCCTGTGTCTTTGTGTTTACTCCCGAAGTTGAAAGTGAACTAAAGGGAATGAATAGCTTACATGTACAGACTATTAGGATTCTTCCTGAAACCAACCTGCAAAATAATTTTTACTGGACTTTTGGTCATATTAAAAAATAATATACATTATTTTTAGGTGTAAAGTGATACTGGACTCGTGTTTTTTTTTAAATTTATTTTATTTTAAAGCTATATCCCCATCTGTTTGCACAGAAAATATTATGTAAGGAAAAGCATATCTTCCCCTTTTTTTCTCCAAAGTGTTCCAGTCTCCCCTTCACCTACCCCTTTCCTTTAATCCTGGATATGTATCCTCCCTGCATTAGAAACATTATATCTGGGGGTACAGAGACAGCTCAATGGTTAAAAGTGGCTGCTCTTCCAGAGGACCCAGGTTTGGTTCCCGGCACCCACATGGCAGCTCACACCTGCCTGTAGCTCCAATTCTAGGGGACCTGGCACCCCCACACAGATATGCCCACAAGCAGAACACCAGTGCACATCAAATCAGAATGAATCATACATTTTTAAAAAAGAAAAACACTCCATCCTAAACTCCTGTGCAGCTGTGGTAGGCTTTGAAGGTAAATCCTGATAATAAGATAATAATAATAATAATAATAATGATGATGATGATGTCTAATAAGAATCACATTAAATGTTTTTATATAATTAGGTTGAATTCCACCCTTACAGCATTTGTGATCCATAATGGAGAGACAAGAAACCTACTACCTTGCTAATTCACATCCTTTTTTATCACTTTCCAAGCGTTTTTTGGAGAGGCAAAGAGGAAAAAACCAGTTCTGTTGTGGTAAGAGCTCAAGCTGTTTTTCCACTGTGAGGAGTTAGACATCATCTTAAAAAAAAAAAAAATCATTCCACTATCCTTTGTTTCCCTACTGGCCTTTGAGTGTAGGAACATTTATACTCTCAGACCTTGAGTGTAGGAACATTTATACTCTCAGACCTTGAGTGTAGGAACATTTATACTCTCAGACCTTGAGTGTAGGAACATTTATACTCTCAGATCTTGAGTGTAGGAACATTTATACTCTTAGACCCTTGAAGAGAATTAGAGTACCTTGCTGCAAACCATGGCCCAGTGCTGGTGACCAGGTAGCTTGAGGATATATAAACACCTCCCTAATGTTGGAATAGCTGGAAGCCCATTCAGATGGCTTAGGCCTTGTCCAGCCCATTCATTTCCTGGGAGGAGGGGAGATCTGTGACTGAGGCCAGCAAAGGATCTGGTAGGCAGAAGCAGACAGTAGTTCTCAGCTCACTATGCCCATCCCTGGACTCAACTCCCCATTGTGGAGATGGAGGAGGATGCCGTGTGAGGTAAGAAATGACCTCCTCATAGTGTACTCTGAGGAAGCCTGGAATGGGGTGCAGATATCAACTATAATGTAGGTATGTTTTCTAGCCCACAAGAACTAGGCTCATTCCAATTTACATGTGTGAAAATCAGAGTTCAGATCTCCTGGGTCAGTTGAGAGGCTGGCCGATCTCAGAGTTCTCACAGATAGATCTTCCTGAGAAAATACCAGAAGAAAGGAAGGGGAGAGAGAGCAGCGGACAGTTTCTGGTTATTTATGACTTTGCAATGCTGTGGTCAATGGTAACTCTATCTGACATCTATCCCTCCCCCACTCCACTCCTAACTCTTGCGGGGTCTGAAATGGGAAGAGACAATGGAGGGAGGAAATGAACGCAATTCCTTATAGGGAAGGAACATAATTCATTCATGGGCACGTTAGGTAACTCCCTCTCTTTCCGCTCTTTCCTTTGCCGTATAACGATCATTGCTAAATATGCCAGTTGTTTTCCATTACTTAAAAACAGTAGAGAAAGGTACAATGAGGGTTGCTATGAAAATACCAAGATATGGGCTCTTCTCCATATGGGAATTGTCTGTAATAACCAATACTTGATGTGTTTTTACATTTTAATAATGACCATGCAGTAGTGTTTTGTGGTGGTATTGTGTTCCCCAAAATATTGTGTACCCTAATAAATTTATCTGGGGTCAGAGAACAGACAGCCACTAGATACAGAGGCTAGAAAATGGTGGCACTCACGCCTTTAATCCTAGCATTCCAGAGATAGAAATCCCTCTGGATCTCTGTGAGTTCAAGGCCACATTGGAAACAGCCAGGCATGGTGACATATGCCTTTAATCCCAGAAAGCCAGCCTTTAATCCCAGGGAGTGGTGGTAGAAAGCAGAAAGGTATATAAGGCGTGAGGACCAGAAACTAGAAGCATTTGGCTGGTTAAGCTTTCAGGCTTCTAGCAGCAATTCAGCTGAGACCCATTCGAATATGAGGACACAGAGGCTTCCAGTCTGAGGAAACAAGATCAGCTGAGAAATTGGCCAGGTGAGGTTAGCTGTGGCTTGTTCTGTCTCTCTGATCTTCCAGTGTTCACCCAAATACTTGGCCTCAGGTTTGATTTTATTAATAAGAATTTTTAAGATTCCTGCTACAGTGCTTATTAACATATGATTGATTATATCCTAATAAGTACAGTCTGATGGCTGAATGTTCAAAGAGAAATGGAACACAACCGTGTTGCAAATCTGCCTTTACACAAATCACCCTATAGCTCTGGTGAGTCAATTTAATTGGTTGGTTAATTCAGTAGAAAGTGAAGTAATTATTTGATTCCGTATCTATTATCTCTGAGACAGGGTCTTGCTTTGTAGCTCAGCCTTGAAGTTGCCTAACCTCCTGCCTCAGCTTTCCTAGTGCGTAGAATACAGGCTTGTGCCAACACTATAGGCTTGTCTGTAGCTTTATCCATCTCGTTAAATTAGGTTATCAATAAACCATGTGACTGATGGTTTATAGCCAGTTAAGAATGGCAAGAGGGCTGAGGAGATGGCTCGGAGGTAAAGTGCTTGTGACTTCAGGACTGATGTACAGCTAGCTGAGGTACTGCACTTTCATAATACCAGAATTCCTCCAGTATAATGGGAGGCCAAGACAGGAGATTCCCTAGAAGTTCAGGAGCCAGATAGATGGCTCTGAGCATCAGTCAAGAACAGATCCTGTCTCAGAAACAAGGTAGAAGATGAGCACCAACATGGGAAGTTGTCCTTTGAGTTCTGCATGTGGGCCATGGCCTGCTGTCCCCCCTCCCCCCACACACACATGCGCACATCCCCACACACGGTTTTTAAGAAAATGGAAAGAGGTCATCATAAGTTTGTGACACCTGTCTTGAACCCTCTCACTTTGTGTCTACCATTTACACATTTATTCATTTAATCAGCTCGAAATAAGACTTCTCTGTCAAAGATGGGGCAGAGGGTGTTGATTTATTCTCTATCTAGGCGTTTATTTCTGTCGGGTAAAAAGACCGTTCCAATGACTTTGAAACCTAACGTCATCTGGGTCTGATAGGAGAGAGACCTGGACTGAAGTGCAGTTGGCAAAGAGTCACTCAAAGGAGGTGTGGATACCTGAGCTGAGTCAGGCTGAAGCAGGTAACAGACAGGGGAGGGAGGGGCTTGTCCTGGGGAGGGGAGCCGAACGAGTGCACAGATGAGAAGTCAGACAGGCTAGGAGAGGGTAAGAGCCCTGGGTCCCTGGAATGCAGAATTCAAGGTGGTGTGTCCGTGAGCCTGCTTTCATGCAGACTGCTACGCATGAGCAAAAGGGCATGATGCCAAGAGTTGAAAGGCTTCCAGACTCAGAACCAGGAAGGACTCTGGAGATAGCTAAGTGACAAACTGGCCAGACTCCTGCACCTGGCCGTCAGCCCAGTTAATCAGGCTCAGGCCCAGTTAGTCTTAGCTGCTGCCAGCCCAGGCCAGACCCAGCCCACCTCAAACAGGCAATGACAGAAGACCCTGGTCACCTCTCACTGTGGCATAGTGTGTGTGTGTGTGTGTGTGTGTGTGTGTGTGTGTGGTGACCTCTCCTGTTTCTGTCAGAAGAGTCTAGCCACTGAGCAGTTTCCTCACCTCGAGACCACATCACAGGGTCCAGGATGTGGTACCTGCCTCTGTCTTCCAGTGATGTTCCACCATGTCATCCATATGACATTCTCTAACTCTCTGAGGTTGTGGGTGTGAAGATCCTCAGTCCATCAAACATCAACAAATGGTTCTTGGATATGACAAAGCTGACAATGTACACTTCTTCGGGCTAACTGCTCTACATCTGTATCTCATCCACAATCATAGTTACCTCATCCTACCCCAGGGAGAGTCTACATAGGACAATGGAAGTACCTTTGAGAACAATGACCAACTAAAAGGTTTTTTTCCCTCTTCCAGGATTTTTGTGTTGGTGACTTTATTCCATATAGAAAAACCAGAATGTGAAAAATTGTACTATTTAATTTGATCATGGAATACTACTATTATAGCACGGCTTTTATTAAAATTCTAGTTAAATTCTAAAGAACGTTTTGTATTTCCACTTGGAGATGAAGTCTCGCAGGCTGTTCATACAGTTTCGGGCTGCCCCTCTGTCTGGTCATGGTTTCTTTGGAGGTTCTGGTCAGAAGGCAAAATAAGATACAGGGAGCTAAGCCACGTGTTGTAGCTCAGAGGGAGGACTGGGAGGAACCTGGGGTTTCTCTTCTCCGATTGTTCTTGCAAAAAGGCCTAGCTGTACCTACAGATACCCTGAGCCACCCACCCTCCATCTCCTGCATGGCTGCTTAACACACCCATGCTCCTCCATGCTCACACATCCTGTTTCTCCCTTGTTATTAAATACGAAATTTACTAAAATTACCTAATTACACTGCACTTTGTGATTGTTCATTGTTTATTTCTATATACATACATACACTCATGCTCACACACACACCTCATACACTCTTACACACACACATACACACACACACACACACAGGATAGAAAGATGTTTCACGAGAACATGGATTGTCTTTTTTCTTTTCTTGTCTGTATGCATGTTTGTGCACTTCATATGAGGGAGTCATATTTCCAGAACTGGAGTTTCAGGTGGTTGAGAGCCGCCATGTAGGTGCTGGGTCCTGAACCCAGTTCCTCTGCATGAGCAGTCAGTGCTCTTAATCGCTGAACCATCTGTCCAGCTCCCCAAGGATTTCCTTAGTTTTCACTGTTTCCAGTTCCTGAAACATCAAGCAGTTCTTCGATAAATGTTCGTTGACTGAATAACTGAATGTAGGAAGAGGTTGGAGACGTCTTGGGAAGTTCTAGAGCAAGCAACAAGCAGGTTCTAAGGTTTCTAGCTCAGGCTTCTGTGAAGGGAGCTACAAGGCTCACATGGGTTGGGTTTTCCGGGCTGCTTCAAGCTGAGTGCATGTGAACCAGATGGTCCTCTGCTCTGCTCGGGAGTCCCAGTAGTGTAGTGTAGATGTAACCGTCGTATAAATAAGAAACACAGAACCAATGCAAAGAAGAAAGCCAAGAGGTCAGAGCTAAGAGCCAAAACCTTACCCTTCCTCCTGCAGTGGTCCTACCTCTCCGAAGGAGCCAGTACTTCCTGGGTTAAAGTCTTTTTATAGAGTCTCTGTTCTGCCTTCTCATTGGTTGTAAACCCAACCACAGGACTGCCTCATTACGGCCTATCTGTATAGACCTCCAGGTGTTCTATGGTTGGTAATGAGATTAAAGGCATGTGTATCCAATGCTGGCTGTATCCCTGAACACACAGAGACTTCTAGCTCTGTCTACCAAGTGCTATGATCACAAACGTACACCACCACTGCCCTGCTTTCCTATGGCTTGCTAATAGCTCTGACCCCCAGGCAACTTTATTTATTAACATACAAATAACATTTTAGTACAAAAGAAAATATCACCATAGTGTAGGGTGGGGTACAGGTCCTGTGGGAATTGGGCATGCCCTCCCTACTCCCACAGTACTGGCATTGACACATATGGGGCATCAGACAGTCTTCAGGGCAGTGACTTCTGAGAGGAAGCGAAGGCAGGAAAAAGGTTTTGGAGGAGGGCCAGGAGGCCTGCAGCAGTAAGTGGGGTAGGGAGCCAGGGAGAGGTAGGTGGGGCTGAACCTTTAACCATGGGTTCAAGGGTCTGAGGAAATGCAAGCGGCTTTTCGTGTTACCCTCCAAGAGGGTTGCAGCCAGCCAGTGGTCTGGAGTGGTTTCCCTCTGTCTAACTTCGGTCACAGCCTGTGTGTGCTCTAAGCAGTCCTCCGTTCCACCTTGTATTGATTACTTTTCTCATCGCTGCAGAAAAGGCCAGAGAAGAAGCTGCTTCAGGGAGGAACTGGTTTATTCTGGTTTATGGTTGGAGGGGAGGGTCCGTCGTGATGGAGAAGGCATGGTATGTGAGGCGTTCCTATCTGGGCAGATGAGACACCGGAAAGGCCTTTTCATTCTGTCTGGAGCCACAGCCCATGGGATCGCCTCACTCACATTCAGAGTGATCCCTCCATCGTCAGGTAAACCTCAGGTAAACGTTTCTGGAAATACCCCCACAGACAGTGAGGTTGACAAGGAAGAGTGACTGTCATACATGGTGATGGGTGAGAGTCCCCATGCTGAACAGCCCTCTGTGGCTGCCCAGGGCATCTTACTCTGCACCAAATGTCTTGCTCATCCTTCCGTATCCTAGTCAGCTGTTGGTACTTCCTGGACCAGTCTCTTTGCCCCGCTGTGGTCTCGCAGCCTCAGTGACATACCTCTCCAGGGCGTGGCAATGAGGTCTCTGTGCTTGAGTACACACCTGAATTCCCTCAGTTAAAAGTTGTGTCTTCACGTCTGCCCAGTGGGCTGCAAGCCATGGCATCTGATCATAAAAGAAGAAAATAAAGAACATATCTAAGGTATCATTCACAGCTTTTTTTTTTCCAAAATAAAATGTGGTGCCAACAATGCCACAATGCAACAGAATATTGCTAGGACATACAGAGGAATGAAAATCTGAAACATGCTCCCACATGGATGAACCTTGGAAACATGCTAAGTGAGAAGCTGAGCACAAGAACAAACATTATATTCTTACAGATATGTAGAAAAAAAGACTCTTAGAGGTCTCTGGAGATGGGGGAGGCAAGAAACTATGGTTTAATAGGTGTTTGTATTGGAAATGATGCGTGCGCGCGCGCGCGCACACACACACACACACACACACACACACACACACATGCACACACATATATTTGCTTTATGCTTCTGAAAATGATCCAGATAGAGTCTTGGAGTATAGCTCCAAGGCACAGTGCTGACCTTGCATGTGGGAAGGGCTTTGGATTTGACCCCCCAGCCCCCTCTACCACACACACACACACACACACACACACACACACACACAAAGAAAAGTGATGAAATGGTGAGTTTTATGTCATGTATCTTTTACTACAGGTTTTTAAAAAGCAACAACAGAGAATCAATAAAAGCAAAAAGAGTGTCCCAGTGACCCAGACGGCAGGTGTCATTCAGAAGTCAGCACCTCAGGCTGGAGAGACAGCTCAGTGGGCGAAGCCGCTTGTGGCCAAACCTGACAACCTGAGCGCCAACTCCTGAGAGTTGTCCTCTCACCTCCATAGGAGCACTATGGGACACACATATGCACACACAGACACCACACACACACACACACACACACAATTTCTTAAGGTAAGCACTTCAGTTAAATGGAATGAGACTGACTACAGACTCCTTACTTTTTCTTTTCTTTTATAAGTTATCTCATTTTATTTATTATCATTACTGTGTGTATGTGAGTGTGTGTGTGATGAGTGTGTGTGTGTGATGAGTGTGTGTGTGTATGTATGTGTGGTGTGAGTGGTGTGTGTGTGGTGTGTGTGGTTTGTGTAGTGCATATGTGAGTGTGTGTATGTGGTATGTGTGGTGTGTGTGGTATATGTGTGTGGTGTATGTGTGTAACTGTGTGTGTGGTATATGAGTATGTGTGTGGTGTGTGACTGTGTGTGTGTGTGTGTGTGTGTGTATGTGTGGTATATGAGTGTGTGTGTGTGGTGCGTGACTGTGTGTGTGTGTGTGTGAATGTATGCGTGTGAGTGTGTGTGGTGTATTTATGTGGTACGTGTGTGAGTGTGTGTGATGTGTATGACTGTGTGTTTATGTGTGGTGTGTGAGTGTATGTGCGTGAGTGTGTGTGTTGCACAAAGGCAACATTATACATGTGAAGGTCAGAGACTGACTTAGAAGAGTCTTGACTTTCACAGAGGCTCCCAGGGACCCAATTCAGGTCAACAGCCTTGGTGTCAAGAGCCTGTACTATTCATTGAGTAATTTAATTTAATGTTTTTAGCATTTTAGAAATTGGTAAAATTTCATCAAAGTGAGAATCATGTTCTCTGGTGCAAACCCATTATCAGTAATTTTTTTTCAAGCATTAAATTATACTTGTTTAGTTTATGAAATTTCATTTCTAGTACGCCAGCTTATTGAACTGGCTTATTGAACTCAAACTCAGCTTATTGAAATTAGTTCATTTTCGTTTTTAATCTATATATTAACTTTATGTCTACATACACTCACACAAATAATACTTGAGATAAATATTTCTAATATGATTGCTGGTGTTATATATTTTTATTCCCCTGTATTAGAACACTCTGATAGAGTCATTTTGTATTTTTAAATCTTAGGTATATTTATGGGACCTCACGAGAGGGGGATTTCTGTCAGAAAAATTTATTAATAAATACGTATTTTATTTATTTTGTTTGTTTGTTTGAGACCAGGCCTCACTTTGTAGTTCAGGCTGACTTGGTACTCACTAGATTGCTGAGGTTGGCCTCGAACTCGCAGCAATCCCCCTGTTTCAGGCTCCCAAGTGCTTGGCTTATAGGCTTGAACCACAGAAGTCTATATTCAGAATTTCCCTACACAAAACAGACCAAAAGTAAGAGGTAATTGCAGGGCTTACACAGCAGTACATTTAGGGTACACTGCTGATGAAACCACTCATTGTGTTTGGACCATTTTGGGGTTCAGCCCACGGGCAGGTGCCACTTCCTACCTGCCGGTATTCTCGGAAGGGCTGCTGATCCGAAGTGGGGGCTTTGACAGAATCTGAGTGAAAAGTCACAAACAATAACAGGCCCTAAAAATAACAGCTGCAAACCTAGCACAACAAAGCCCTTCGGTGTGGGAGGCATAATGGGAATTGTATTGATGGGTTTGGGTTCTTTTTTTTTTTTTTAACCCAGGCACATGAGTCATGCTCACAGGTAGGGACACTCCCTGTTCCTACAAAGCACTGTGGTGTAAGGCATCAATCCCCGTCGGCAGGGTCCTCTCGAAAAAAACGACAGCGTGGGTCAATAGATGTGGATGAGGCATTTTGCAATTGGTAAGAACAGGATGGAGATCAGCTTTCCTGTATTCATTCGCTCACTCTGCTCGTGTTTAATGAGCACCTACTACAGGGTCGGCACTCTTCTGCGTTGTCAGGAGAGATCCAGATGCCAAACTGAGACCAGGCTCTCTCTCTGCGTGGTCCAGGAGGAAGATGGCCAATTCAGGCTAAACATCGTGCTTAAGTACATGATGGGATCCACTAGAAAGTGGGGGAGTGTTCTAGAAAAAGCAGGAGGCCGGGCAACGTAAGGAAGCCTGAGAGCACCAGGGAGAGGCAGATGTGGGGGAAGTGGCTGTCCTACCTGGTTTGTGTCAACTTGACCCAAACTAGAGTCATCAGAGAGGAGGGAGCCCCAGCTGAGGAAATGCCTCCACGAGATCCAGCTATAAGGTATTTTCTCTATTAGTGATTGATTGATGGACAAGGAATCGGCCTAACGTGGGTAGTGCCACCTCTTGGTTGGTGGTCCTGGGTGTTATCAGAAAGCAGGCTGAGCAAGCCACGGGGAGCAAGTCCGTAAGCAGAACCCTCCATGGCCTCTGCATCAGCTCCTGCCTCCAGGTTCCTGCTCTGAGTTCCTGTCCTGACTTCCTTCATTGATGAACAGCCATGTGGAAGTGTAAGCCAAAGTAAACCCTTTCCTCCCCAACTTGCTTTTTGGTCATGGTGTTTAATTGCACCAATAGTAATCCTAACTAACAGTGCCTAAGGTGGGGTTGTGTGGTGATGCTGAGGGTCTCTGCTATGAGACCAGAACAATGAGCAAAGACTGAGAACAGGCAGCCAGCAGAAACAGAAGAATATCCTAGGAAAATCAGCAACAGAAGGACTGGGAACTAGGGACTGCTAAGCCTGGCCAGTGTGGTTGCTGCAGGGTGATCTGAAAGAGGCGTGGGACAGAAGGGCTGTGGGCTGTCGCTTCAGCTCACATGGCGTTCTGGGGAGCTCAATGGCCCTATTCAAGATTGTGAAAGGTTCTTCTCCTAGGTGGTTCTAGATTAAGCCAATTTGATAGTCAGTGTTTAAATGCCACGGGCCACTTCTTCCATATTCAAAGTGTGTCAGTCTGCCTCTGCCTCTTGACTATTTTCCCTTCTCTGACCCTGGCCCTTACCTTATTCTCAAAAGGAGCCTCCTAATTTCTGGAGGCATCGTGGATAATCCAGGATGCTCCTCTCAGCTCAAGATCACTCAGTTACATCTTTAGAGTTGCTGGAGCCTGCAGTTCTGTGGGATAGTATGCACCTGTCATCCCAGCACATAGGAAATGGAGGCAGAAGGATCAGGAGTTCAAGGCCAGCCTCCTCTACATGAGCTTCTGTCTTTTTAAAAAGTACTTGAGAGGCAACTTAATGGCACTCCTCACTTAGGACAGGGAAAACTGGACAAGGAATCCGGGGGCTCGCCTTGGCATCACTATCTTCTCATTGTTTGCTGTCTCCTGCCTCTACCCCAAGTCACACACTTCTGGGTGTCTTGTATGATGCATTCTCTCTTTTCCAGGTTTGGTTCAGGTTTGGTTGCCAGCATCTCCAGATTCCAGCCATCTGACTGGGGAGTCCCAGAGAAAAGACAGAAGTTCTCTCCTGTGAGACTCCCACATAGGATCTCACAGAAGGGTTCTTGTGGGCATGGTCAGATCACGGTTAATTTAGAACCTCACAGAAGGGCTCTGATGGGCGTGGTCAGATCACGGTTAATTGAATGGAGACTTTGGTGACACCCAAGGAAACCAGATGAAATGGGGGGGGGGGTTCCCTAGAGTGAGGGGAGCACAGTGTTATTTCTAGAAGTTGGGAGGAAGGATGTGGATGTGGTGGAAACGATAGTCACATCACCAACGCTTCAGACTTTTTTACTAAGCTTATTTTTTTTTTTTTAGTACTGAAAGTAATTCGAAGTAGAATTCTAGAATGATCCTTCAAGCATCCACTCTCCATGCTTCAGTTCTTTCCAATTCACAGCCAGAGATTTCCTTTTGGAGCTCATTTGTTCTCCTCTCCCATTTTAGACTATCAAAAGGCAAATTCCAGACATCATATTGATTTTCCTGTAAATATTTTAATATGTAACATTAAATGATAAGGATTCCTTAAAACAAAACAAAACAAAACAAAAACCCCACAGTGCCATTATAGTACTAAAAACTGTAACATGAACCCATGACGAATTCAGTGTTCACATTTACCAGCCATCTCAGAAATGACTGGACAGGATCCAAATAAAGTTACTCATAGGGTCTGGTTCCAAATTTCCTTGTGTAATGTGTCCCTGAATTATCACTCTAAAGGTGCTGGCCACTGACCTCGTTTCTTTTGTTACTATGACAAAATATCCTGAAAAAAAAAAAAAAGCAACTTAAGGGTGGAAAAGGTTTGTTTGTCGGTCACAACTCCAGACTGCGGTTCATCACAGTGGGGGAGTTGCAGGCAGCAGGAACTCAAAGCAGCGAGTCACATCCACAGCCAGCCACAGAGACAGAACGAATTCATGCACACTTACGCTCAGCACTGCTCTTACACTGTAGGATTTCCTGCCTTGGGAATAGTGCCACCCACAGTGGCCAGGCCCTCCTAACCTTAATTAGCCCAGTTAAGAAGATCCCTCGCAGGCAATCCGGGAAGGCTAACGTGATTGAGATAACCCCCTGTTGAAACTGTTTTTTGGGTGACTCTAGATGGTGTCTTGTGGACAAAGTAAACTGCCAGAGCAGTCAGGCACCCTGTCCCGTCCCTCCTACTCTCTCCGTCGTGGTGCTTGTTGCTTCTTTACTGGACAGTGGCTTTGTCCCTGTCACACCAGAACTTTCGCTTCTTGAATTCTCCAGCTATTGGCACCGACGTGGAGTCATTCCGGTCCCCAGGTCACCGGAGTCATTCTGAAAGCAGCAGCAGTAGCTGTGGTTTAGGAGTGTTTGCTTACGAACACCCCAGAGTTCTCAACAACCGGTATACTGCCGGCTTCCCCCTCTCCCCAGGTTTCCTATCTGGAGGAGAAAGACTATCACGTTTCTTCTCGTAATTCTTCCCGTTCTGGCTTTGGTGCTAGAGTTTGAAATGCCAGTTTGCTTCAGGTAGGGGCTTCCCTCCTCAGGTCTCCTTGAACCTTGCCACAGCACACCAGATTGTTGAGTTGGGGTGTGAACTTCCCTCTTTGTGGTTTCCCGTGTTCAACTTCTGACCTATCAGCGTGTGGCTTGGTTACACTAGAGTTCTGAATGTTCTTGGGGCTGGGAGTAGAGAGAGGAATGGGGTCTTAAAAATCCTGTTGAGGCATCAGCCCTCCTATTTAGAAAGGTCCTAACCATCCCTACTGTTCCTTCAGTACCACAGGGAAAACTTTGAAATAGGTACTGTGCTTCTCTTTGGATAATTGCAGTCATGCAGGGTTTTTTTTTTTTTGTTATTGTTTGTGTGTGTGTGTGTGTGTGTGTGTGTGTGTGTGTGTGTTGTATTCGTATGTGTGCAAGTGCACACACCCATACATGAACATGAGTGTGTAAAGGCAGGAAGATCAGTGTCAGATGCACTCCTTGGTGACTTCCCATGTTGATTTTTGAGATGACGTCTCTCAATGAACCCGGCTGGAGCTCAATGTTTCAGTGATGTTGAGGGCCGCGGAGGCCCTGGGATCTACCCATCTCTGTACCTTCAGCACCGTGCTTGTGTTCCATCGAACCTGGGTTTTACATAGTTACTAGGGATCTGGATTCAAGTCCTCATGCCAGCATCTAAGTATTCCACCCACCGAGCTCTCTCCCCCAAAAGCCACGGAAAGGTGGCTTTTTTCAGTGCTAAGAATTGAAATTAGGGCTTTGAGGCTGCTAGGTTAAATATTCTAGCCCTGAGTTATAGTCCTAGCCTTCCTTGTTCATACCTTAAACACTTCTTTTCTCTTGTTGCATACTTTATCATGACTTTTAGGATCCAGGGTACCCAAGGACTTCCTTCTTGGTCAGTGTCACAGAAGATCCTGGGTAGTGGATGGGATGTTCAGAGTTGGCATCTGGTTTGAGGTCCTGTGCCGAGCACAGGAAGGATGGCTCAAATCTTTTCCTCTGTTAAATGGGGTCTAACCTGTTTTATATCATAGAATCAAAGACTCTAGAGCCCTCTCGAGGTCTAAATAGATATCTAGTCATACAATTTTGGTGCCTATACTTGGAGGCTGTAAGAACTATGCCAATCATTCGTCCGGTTGCTCTAAAGCTCTCAGGCTGGCCTGGAGCCTAGAGAGAAAAGACTGAGAACCTGCTGGCTCAGGCTGGCTGCAGCATCCACTGGGTAGAGGGGCTTAGTCCAGAGCCGTGAGGCTGCCTTTGTGAAGGAAATCTCTTTCCCTCATCCTTCTCTCCTGTGGTGTGGTATAAGGTGTGAGAGCTGCTAGGAGGCAGTACATGTGTTAAATGCAGACAGCTATGAATACCGACAGAGTTGTACCTTGGATTTCTCGGATGTTTCTGATGTTTTCAGGCAATGTTTTTCCATATTTGATATGCTTTTGTATTGTCATTTGTTTAGAATGGATATGCCTCAAGCCTGGCATGTCCCCTTGTACACTGTAAGAGTCCAGTAGATGTCTGTTACCCAGAACTCTGGTATAAACAGACAAGAACTGCCAATGCAATCATGGTGGTTATTTACACGGATCCGAAGGTCACTACAGCATCTTCATGGCGCACATCTTAGAGTCCAGGAATCAGAGCTGCAGAGGTGA
>CABHPQ010197156.1:5986-20685 GCA_902168405.1 Peromyscus aztecus
GGGACTAATAGCTGTCTCTGTGTACATGCATTCAAAATCTGAACTGCTGGTGACTGATGGGTGATGTCCCCACACCGGTGGGGACAGGAGTTTGGGTGGTGAGGAGTGAGATGGACTCACGTGGCCGTGTTATCTGTATGGCTGAGAGGAGGGTAGACACGAGGCTGGGAGTCCCAGGAGTGAGTCCGAGCTCAGGGGCTGCCTTACCACCCAGACACTGTCTCATCCTTCTAGACATGGTAAACGCTCCACCTGGAGACTCTTGTCACAGGCTCTTCTGTCCCCTAGCTCACCCGGCTGTCACACCGCCACCTTCTGAAGTGCAGAACTCTTTAATTTTTATGTTTTAACTTGGAGACAGATATCACAGGTGACATTTTTGAGGGGAAAGAGAAGACTCGAACAGGCGAAGCTTAGGCCTGAGCCCGGTGGATGAGCTGGAGCCGTGTTCCAGCCATGGAAGGCCCTTTGCTTTTCTTTGTCTTTTTACTTCAGCTTTGTCCTCTAGAGACACCCTGGAGGATGGATGGGATCATTCTGGTTCAGGACCAACTGCTCCTGCTGGGAACCGTATTCGGAGCACCTTCCCTCCCACTCCTCTTCCCTCTCCACATCTGGCTGTTTTTCCCTTTCCACCCAGTGTGGGCCCCCCTCCCCCCCTCCCCACTCCCCATCCCCACCCCCTACCCCCCACCATCCCTGTGTCTTTGTGTTTACTCCCGAAGTTGAAAGTGAACTAAAGGGAATGAATAGCTTACATGTACAGACTATTAGGATTCTTCCTGAAACCAACCTACAAAATAATTTTTACTGGACTTTTGGTCATATTAAAAAATAATATACATTATTTTTAGGTGTAAAGTGATACTGGACTCGTGTTTTTTTTTAAATTTATTTTATTTTAAAGCTATATCCCCATCTGTTTGCACAGAAAATATTATGTAAGGAAAAGCATATCTTCCCCTTTTTTTCTCCAAAGTGTTCCAGTCTCCCCTTCACCTACCCCTTTCCTTTAATCCTGGATATGTATCCTCCCTGCATTAGAAACATTATATCTGGGGGTACAGAGACAGCTCAATGGTTAAAAGTGGCTGCTCTTCCAGAGGACCCAGGTTTGGTTCCTGGCACCCACATGGCAGCTCACACCTGCCTGTAGCTCCAATTCTAGGGGACCTGGCACCCCCACACAGATATGCCCACAAGCAGAACACCAGTGCACATCAAATCAGAATGAATCATACATTTTTAAAAAAGAAAAACACTCCATCCTAAACTCCTGTGCAGCTGTGGTAGGCTTTGAAGGTAAATCCTGATAATAAGATAATAATAATAATAATAATAATGATGATGATGATGTCTAATAAGAATCACATTAAATGTTTTTATATAATTAGGTTGAATTCCACCCTTACAGCATTTGTGATCCATAATGGAGAGACAAGAAACCTACTACCTTGCTAATTCACATCCTTTTTTATCACTTTCCAAGCGTTTTTTGGAGAGGCAAAGAGGAAAAAACCAGTTCTGTTGTGGTAAGAGCTCAAGCTGTTTTTCCACTGTGAGGAGTTAGACATCATCTTAAAAAAAAAAAAAAAAATCATTCCACTATCCTTTGTTTCCCTACTGGCCTTTGAGTGTAGGAACATTTATACTCTCAGACCTTGAGTGTAGGAACATTTATACTCTCAGACCTTGAGTGTAGGAACATTTATACTCTCAGACCTTGAGTGTAGGAACATTTATACTCTCAGATCTTGAGTGTAGGAACATTTATACTCTTAGACCCTTGAAGAGAATTAGAGTACCTTGCTGCAAACCATGGCCCAGTGCTGGTGACCAGGTAGCTTGAGGATATATAAACACCTCCCTAATGTTGGAATAGCTGGAAGCCCATTCAGATGGCTTAGGCCTTGTCCAGCCCATTCATTTCCTGGGAGGAGGGGAGATCTGTGACTGAGGCCAGCAAAGGATCTGGTAGGCAGAAGCAGACAGTAGTTCTCAGCTCACTATGCCCATCCCTGGACTCAACTCCCCATTGTGGAGATGGAGGAGGATGCCGTGTGAGGTAAGAAATGACCTCCTCATAGTGTACTCTGAGGAAGCCTGGAATGGGGTGCAGATATCAACTATAATGTAGGTATGTTTTCTAGCCCACAAGAACTAGGCTCATTCCAATTTACATGTGTGAAAATCAGAGTTCAGATCTCCTGGGTCAGTTGAGAGGCTGGCCGATCTCAGAGTTCTCACAGATAGATCTTCCTGAGAAAATACCAGAAGAAAGGAAGGGGAGAGAGAGCAGCGGACAGTTTCTGGTTATTTATGACTTTGCAATGCTGTGGTCAATGGTAACTCTATCTGACATCTATCCCTCCCCCACTCCACTCCTAACTCTTGCGGGGTCTGAAATGGGAAGAGACAATGGAGGGAGGAAATGAACGCAATTCCTTATAGGGAAGGAACATAATTCATTCATGGGCACGTTAGGTAACTCCCTCTCTTTCTGCTCTTTCCTTTGCCGTATAACGATCATTGCTAAATATGCCAGTTGTTTTCCATTACTTAAAAACAGTAGAGAAAGGTACAATGAGGGTTGCTATGAAAATACCAAGATATGGGCTCTTCTCCATATGGGAATTGTCTGTAATAACCAATACTTGATGTGTTTTTACATTTTAATAATGACCATGCAGTAGTGTTTTGTGGTGGTATTGTGTTCCCCAAAATATTGTGTACCCTAATAAATTTATCTGGGGTCAGAGAACAGACAGCCACTAGATACAGAGGCTAGAAAATGGTGGCACTCACGCCTTTAATCCTAGCATTCCAGAGATAGAAATCCCTCTGGATCTCTGTGAGTTCAAGGCCACATTGGAAACAACCAGGCATGGTGACACATGCCTTTAATCCCAGAAAGCCAGCCTTTAATCCCAGGGAGTGGTGGTAGAAAGCAGAAAGGTATATAAGGCGTGAGGACCAGAAACTAGAAGCATTTGGCTGGTTAAGCTTTCAGGCTTCTAGCAGCAATTCAGCTGAGACCCATTCGAATATGAGGACACAGAGGCTTCCAGTCTGAGGAAACAAGATCAGCTGAGAAATTGGCCAGGTGAGGTTAGCTGTGGCTTGTTCTGTCTCTCTGATCTTCCAGTGTTCACCCAAATACTTGGCCTCAGGTTTGATTTTATTAATAAGAATTTTTAAGATTCCTGCTACAGTGCTTATTAACATATGATTGATTATATCCTAATAAGTACAGTCTGATGGCTGAATGTTCAAAGAGAAATGGAACACAACCGTGTTGCAAATCTGCCTTTACACAAATCACCCTATAGCTCTGGTGAGTCAATTTAATCGGTTGGTTAATTCAGTAGAAAGTGAAGTAATTATTTGATTCCGTATCTATTATCTCTGAGACAGGGTCTTGCTTTGTAGCTCAGCCTTGAAGTTGCCTAACCTCCTGCCTCAGCTTTCCTAGTGCGTAGAATACAGGCTTGTGCCAACACTATAGACTTGTCTGTAGCTTTATCCATCTCGTTAAATTAGGTTATCAATAAACCATGTGACTGATGGTTTATAGCCAGTTAAGAATGGCAAGAGGGCTGAGGAGATGGCTCGGAGGTAAAGTGCTTGTGACTTCAGGACTGATGTACAGCTAGCTGAGGTACTGCACTTTCATAATACCAGAATTCCTCCAGTATAATGGGAGGTCAAGACAGGAGATTCCCTAGAAGTTCAGGAGCCAGATAGATGGCTCTGAGCATCAGCCAACAACAGATCCTATCTCAGAAACAAGGTAGAAGATGAGCACCAACATGGGAAGTTGTCCTTTGAGTTCTGCATGTGGGCCATGGCCTGCTGTCCCCCCTCCCCCCACACACACATGCGCACATCCCCACACACGGTTTTTAAGAAAATGGAAAGAGGTCATCATAAGTTTGTGACACCTGTCTTGAACCCTCTCACTTTGTGTCTACCATTTACACATTTATTCATTTAATCAGCTCGAAATAAGACTTCTCTGTCAAAGATGGGGCAGAGGGTGTTGATTTATTCTCTATCTAGGCGTTTATTTCTGTCGGGTAAAAAGACCGTTCCAATGACTTTGAAACCTAACGTCATCTGGGTCTGATAGGAGAGAGACCTGGACTGAAGTGCAGTTGGCAAAGAGTCACTCAAAGGAGGTGTGGATACCTGAGCTGAGTCAGGCTGAAGCAGGTAACAGACAGGGGAGGGAGGGGCTTGTCCTGGGGAGGGGAGCCGAACGAGTGCACAGATGAGAAGTCAGACAGGCTAGGAGAGGGTAAGAGCCCTGGGTCCCTGGAATGCAGAATTCAAGGTGGTGTGTCCGTGAGCCTGCTTTCATGCAGACTGCTACGCATGAGCAAAAGGGCATGATGCCAAGAGTTGAAAGGCTTCCAGACTCAGAACCAGGAAGGACTCTGGAGATAGCTAAGTGACAAACTGGCCAGACTCCTGCACCTGGCCGTCAGCCCAGTTAATCAGGCTCAGGCCCAGTTAGCCTTAGCTGCTGCCAGCCCAGGCCAGACCCAGCCCACCTCAAACAGGCAATGACAGAAGACCCTGGTCACCTCTCACTGTGGCATAGTGTGTGTGTGTGTGTGTGTGTGTGTGTGTGTGTGTGGTGACCTCTCCTGTTTCTGTCAGAAGAGTCTAGCCACTGAGCAGTTTCCTCACCTCGAGACCACATCACAGGGTCCAGGATGTGGTACCTGCCTCTGTCTTCCAGTGATGTTCCACCATGTCATCCATATGACATTCTCTAACTCTCTGAGGTTGTGGGTGTGAAGATCCTCAGTCCATCAAACATCAACAAATGGTTCTTGGATATGACAAAGCTGACAATGTACACTTCTTCGGGCTAACTGCTCTACATCTGTATCTCATCCACAATCATAGTTACCTCATCCTACCCCAGGGAGAGTCTACATAGGACAATGGAAGTACCTTTGAGAACAATGACCAACTAAAAGGTTTTTTTCCCTCTTCCAGGATTTTTGTGTTGGTGACTTTATTCCATATAGAAAAACCAGAATGTGAAAAATTGTACTATTTAATTTGATCATGGAATACTACTATTATAGCACGGCTTTTATTAAAATTCTAGTTAAATTCTAAAGAACGTTTTGTATTTCCACTTGGAGATGAAGTCTCGCAGGCTGTTCATACAGTTTCGGGCTGCCCCTCTGTCTGGTCATGGTTTCTTTGGAGGTTCTGGTCAGAAGGCAAAATAAGATACAGGGAGCTAAGCCACGTGTTGTAGCTCAGAGGGAGGACTGGGAGGAACCTGGGGTTTCTCTTCTCCGATTGTTCTTGCAAAAAGGCCTAGCTGTACCTACAGATACCCTGAGCCACCCACCCTCCATCTCCTGCATGGCTGCTTAACACACCCATGCTCCTCCATGCTCACACATCCTGTTTCTCCCTTGTTATTAAATACGAAATTTACTAAAATTACCTAATTACACTGCACTTTGTGATTGTTCATTGTTTATTTCTATATACATACATACACTCATGCTCACACACACACCTCATACACTCTTACACACACACATACACACACACACACACACAGGATAGAAAGATGTTTCACGAGAACATGGATTGTCTTTTTTCTTTTCTTGTCTGTATGCATGTTTGTGCACTTCATATGAGGGAGTCATATTTCCAGAACTGGAGTTTCAGGTGGTTGAGAGCCGCCATGTAGGTGCTGGGTCCTGAACCCAGTTCCTCTGCATGAGCAGTCAGTGCTCTTAATCACTGAACCATCTGTCCAGCTCCCCAAGGATTTCCTTAGTTTTCACTGTTTCCAGTTCCTGAAACATCAAGCAGTTCTTCGATAAATGTTCGTTGACTGAATAACTGAATGTAGGAAGAGGTTGGAGACGTCTTGGGAAGTTCTAGAGCAAGCAACAAGCAGGTTCTAAGGTTTCTAGCTCAGGCTTCTGTGAAGGGAGCTACAAGGCTCACATGGGTTGGGTTTTCCGGGCTGCTTCAAGCTGAGTGCATGTGAACCAGATGGTCCTCTGCTCTGCTCGGGAGTCCCAGTAGTGTAGTGTAGATGTAACCGTCGTATAAATAAGAAACACAGAACCAATGCAAAGAAGAAAGCCAAGAGGTCAGAGCTAAGAGCCAAAACCTTACCCTTCCTCCTCCTGCAGTGGTCCTACCTCTCCGAAGGAGCCAGGCTTTCTGGGTTAAAGTCTTTTTATAGAGTCTCTGTTCTGCCTTCTCATTGGTTGTAAACCCAACCACAGGACTGCCTCATTACGGCCTATCTGTATAGACCTCCAGGTGTTCTATGGTTGGTAATGAGATTAAAGGCATGTGTATCCAATGCTGGCTGTATCCCTGAACACACAGAGACTTCTAGCTCTGTCTACCAAGTGCTATGATCACAAACGTACACCACCACTGCCCTGCTTTCCTATGGCTTGCTAATAGCTCTGACCCCCAGGCAACTTTATTTATTAACATACAAATAACATTTTAGTACAAAAGAAAATATCACCATAGTGTAGGGTGGGGTACAGGTCCTGTGGGAATTGGGCATGCCCTCCCTACTCCCACAGTACTGGCATTGACACATATGGGGCATCAGACAGTCTTCAGGGCAGTGACTTCTGAGAGGAAGCGAAGGCAGGAAAAAGGTTTTGGAGGAGGGCCAGGAGGCCTGCAGCAGTAAGTGGGGTAGGGAGCCAGGGAGAGGTAGGTGGGGCTGAACCTTTAACCATGGGTTCAAGGGTCTGAGGAAATGCAAGCGGCTTTTCGTGTTACCCTCCAAGAGGGTTGCAGCCAGCCAGTGGTCTGGAGTGGTTTCCCTCTGTCTAACTTCGGTCACAGCCTGTGTGTGCTCTAAGCAGTCCTCCGTTCCACCTTGTATTGATTACTTTTCTCATCGCTGCAGAAAAGGCCAGAGAAGAAGCTGCTTCAGGGAGGAACTGGTTTATTCTGGTTTATGGTTGGAGGGGAGGGTCCGTCGTGATGGAGAAGGCATGGTATGTGAGGCGTTCCTATCTGGGCAGATGAGACACCGGAAAGGCCTTTTCATTCTGTCTGGAGCCACAGCCCATGGGATCGCCTCACTCACATTCAGAGTGATCCCTCCATCGTCAGGTAAACCTCAGGTAAACGTTTCTGGAAATACCCCCACAGACAGTGAGGTTGACAAGGAAGAGTGACTGTCATACATGGTGATGGGTGAGAGTCCCCATGCTGAACAGCCCTCTGTGGCTGCCCAGGGCATCTTACTCTGCACCAAATGTCTTGCTCATCCTTCCGTATCCTAGTCAGCTGTTGGTACTTCCTGGACCAGTCTCTTTGCCCCGCCGTGGTCTCGCAGCCTCAGTGACATACCTCTCCAGGGCGTGGCAATGAGGTCTCTGTGCTTGAGTACACACCTGAATTCCCTCAGTTAAAAGTTGTGTCTTCACGTCTGCCCAGTGGGCTGCAAGCCATGGCATCTGATCATAAAAGAAGAAAATAAAGAACATATCTAAGGTATCATTCACAGCTTTTTTTTTTCCAAAATAAAATGTGGTGCCAACAATGCCACAATGCAACAGAATATTGCTAGGACATACAGAGGAATGAAAATCTGAAACATGCTCCCACATGGATGAACCTTGGAAACATGCTAAGTGAGAAGCTGAGCACAAGAACAAACATTATATTCTTACATGTATGTAGAAAAAAAGACTCTTAGAGGTCTCTGGAGATGGGGGAGGCAAGAAACTATGGTTTAATAGGTGTTTGTATTGGAAATGATGCGTGCGCGCGCACACACACACACACATGCACACACATATATTTGCTTTATGCTTCTGAAAATGATCCAGATAGAGTCTTGGAGTATAGCTCCAAGGCACAGTGCTGACCTTGCATGTGGGAAGGGCTTTGGATTTGACCCCCCAGCCCCCTCTACCACACACACACACACACACACACACACACACACACACAAAGAAAAGTGATGAAATGGTGAGTTTTATGTCATGTATCTTTTACTACAGGTTTTTAAAAAGCAACAACAGAGAATCAATAAAAGAAAAAAGAGTGTCCCAGTGACCCAGACGGCAGGTGTCATTCAGAAGTCAGCACCTCAGGCTGGAGAGACAGCTCAGTGGGCGAAGCCGCTTGTGGCCAAACCTGACAACCTGAGCGCCAACTCCTGAGAGTTGTCCTCTCACCTCCATAGGAGCACTATGGGGCACACATATGCACACACAGACACCACACACACACACACACACACACACACACACACACACACAATTTCTTAAGGTAAGCACTTCAGTTAAATGGAATGAGACTGACTACAGACTCCTTACTTTTTCTTTTCTTTTATAAGTTATCTCATTTTATTTATTATCATTACTGTGTGTATGTGAGTGTGTGTGTGATGAGTGTGTGTGTGTATGTATGTGTGGTGTGAGTGGTGTGTGTGTGGTGTGTGTGGTTTGTGTAGTGCATATGTGAGTGTGTGTATGTGGTATGTGTGGTGTGTGTGGTATATGTGTGTGGTGTATGTGTGTAACTGTGTGTGTGGTATATGAGTATGTGTGTGGTGTGTGACTGTGTGTGTGTGTGTGTATGTGTGGTATATGAGTGTGTGTGTGGTGCGTGACTGTGTGTGTGTGTGAATGTATGCGTGTGAGTGTGTGTGGTGTATTTATGTGGTACGTGTGTGAGTGTGTGTGATGTGTATGACTGTGTGTTTATGTGTGGTGTGTGAGTGTATGTGCGTGAGTGTGTGTGTTGCACAAAGGCAACATTATACATGTGAAGGTCAGAGACTGACTTAGAAGAGTCTTGACTTTCACAGAGGCTCCCAGGGACCCAATTCAGGTCAACAGCCTTGGTGTCAAGAGCCTGTACTATTCATTGAGTAATTTAATTTAATGTTTTTAGCATTTTAGAAATTGGTAAAATTTCATCAAAGTGAGAATCATGTTCTCTGGTGCAAACCCATTATCAGTAATTTTTTTTCAAGCATTAAATTATACTTGTTTAGTTTATGAAATTTCATTTCTAGTACGCCAGCTTATTGAACTGGCTTATTGAACTCAAACTCAGCTTATTGAAATTAGTTCATTTTCGTTTTTAATCTATATATTAACTTTATGTCTACATACACTCACACAAATAATACTTGAGATAAATATTTCTAATATGATTGCTGGTGTTATATATTTTTATTCCCCTGTATTAGAACACTCTGATAGAGTCATTTTGTATTTTTAAATCTTAGGTATATTTATGGGACCTCACGAGAGGGGGATTTCTGTCAGAAAAATTTATTAATAAATACGTATTTTATTTATTTTGTTTGTTTGTTTGAGACCAGGCCTCACTTTGTAGTTCAGGCTGACTTGGTACTCACTAGATTGCTGAGGTTGGCCTCGAACTCGCAGCAATCCCCCTGTTTCAGGCTCCCAAGTGCTCGGCTTATAGGCTTGAACCACAGAAGTCTATATTCAGAATTTCCCTACACAAAACAGACCAAAAGTAAGAGGTAATTGCAGGGCTTACACAGCAGTACATTTAGGGTACACTGCTGATGAAACCACTCATTGTGTTTGGACCATTTTGGGGTTCAGCCCACGGGCAGGTGCCACTTCCTACCTGCCGGTATTCTCGGAAGGGCTGCTGATCCGAAGTGGGGGCTTTGACAGAATCTGAGTGAAAAGTCACAAACAATAACAGGCCCTAAAAATAACAGCTGCAAACCTAGCACAACAAAGCCCTTCGGTGTGGGAGGCATAATGGGAATTGTATTGATGGGTTTGGGTTCTTTTTTTTTTTTTTAACCCAGGCACATGAGTCATGCTCACAGGTAGGGACACTCCCTGTTCCTACAAAGCACTGTGGTGTAAGGCATCAATCCCCGTCGGCAGGGTCCTCTCGAAAAAAACGACAGCGTGGGTCAATAGATGTGGATGAGGCATTTTGCAATTGGTAAGAACAGGATGGAGATCAGCTTTCCTGTATTCATTCGCTCACTCTGCTCGTGTTTAATGAGCACCTACTACAGGGTCGGCACTCTTCTGCGTTGTCAGGAGAGATCCAGATGCCAAACTGAGACCAGGCTCTCTCTCTGCGTGGTCCAGGAGGGAGATGGCCAATTCAGGCTAAACATCGTGCTTAAGTACATGATGGGATCCACTAGAAAGTGGGGGAGTGTTCTAGAAAAAGCAGGAGGCCGGGCAACGTAAGGAAGCCTGAGAGCACCAGGGAGAGGCAGATGTGGGGGAAGTGGCTGTCCTACCTGGTTTGTGTCAACTTGACCCAAACTAGAGTCATCAGAGAGGAGGGAGCCCCAGCTGAGGAAATGCCTCCACGAGATCCAGCTATAAGGTATTTTCTCTATTAGTGATTGATTGATGGACAAGGAATCGGCCTAACGTGGGTAGTGCCACCTCTTGGTTGGTGGTCCTGGGTGTTATCAGAAAGCAGGCTGAGCAAGCCACGGGGAGCAAGTCCGTAAGCAGAACCCTCCATGGCCTCTGCATCAGCTCCTGCCTCCAGGTTCCTGCTCTGAGTTCCTGTCCTGACTTCCTTCATTGATGAGCAGCCATGTGGAAGTGTAAGCCAAAGTAAACCCTTTCCTCCCCAACTTGCTTTTTGGTCATGGTGTTTAATTGCACCAATAGTAATCCTAACTAACAGTGCCTAAGGTGGGGTTGTGTGGTGATGCTGAGGGTCTCTGCTATGAGACCAGAACAATGAGCAAAGACTGAGAACAGGCAGCCAGCAGAAACAGAAGAATATCCTAGGAAAATCAGCAACAGAAGGACTGGGAACTAGGGACTGCTAAGCCTGGCCAGTGTGGTTGCTGCAGGGTGATCTGAAAGAGGCGTGGGACAGAAGGGCTGTGGGCTGTCGCTTCAGCTCACATGGCGTTCTGGGGAGCTCAATGGCCCTATTCAAGATTGTGAAAGGTTCTTCTCCTAGGTGGTTCTAGATTAAGCCAATTTGATAGTCAGTGTTTAAATGCCACGGGCCACTTCTTCCATATTCAAAGTGTGTCAGTCTGCCTCTGCCTCTTGACTATTTTCCCTTCTCTGACCCTGGCCCTTACCTTATTCTCAAAAGGAGCCTCCTAATTTCTGGAGGCATCGTGGATAATCCAGGATGCTCCTCTCAGCTCAAGATCACTCAGTTACATCTTTAGAGTTGCTGGAGCCTGCAGTTCTGTGGGATAGTATGCACCTGTCATCCCAGCACATAGGAAGTGGAGGCAGAAGGATCAGGAGTTCAAGGCCAGCCTCCTCTACATGAGCTTCTGTCTTTTTAAAAAGTACTTGAGAGGCAACTTAATGGCACTCCTCACTTAGGACAGGGAAAACTGGACAAGGAATCCGGGGGCTCGCCTTGGCATCACTATCTTCTCATTGTTTGCTGTCTCCTGCCTCTACCCCAAGTCACACACTTCTGGGTGTCTTGTATGATGCATTCTCTCTTTTCCAGGTTTGGTTCAGGTTTGGTTGCCAGCATCTCCAGATTCCAGCCATCTGACTGGGGAGTCCCAGAGAAAAGACAGAAGTTCTCTCCTGTGAGACTCCCACATAGGATCTCACAGAAGGGTTCTTGTGGGCATGGTCAGATCACGGTTAATTTAGAACCTCACAGAAGGGCTCTGATGGGCGTGGTCAGATCACGGTTAATTGAATGGAGACTTTGGTGACACCCAAGGAAACCAGATGAAATGGGGGGGGGGGTTCCCTAGAGTGAGGGGAGCACAGTGTTATTTCTAGAAGTTGGGAGGAAGGATGTGGATGTGGTGGAAACGATAGTCACATCACCAACGCTTCAGACTTTTTTACTAAGCTTATTTTTTTTTTTTTAGTACTGAAAGTAATTCGAAGTAGAATTCTAGAATGATCCTTCAAGCATCCACTCTCCATGCTTCAGTTCTTTCCAATTCACAGCCAGAGATTTCCTTTTGGAGCTCATTTGTTCTCCTCTCCCATTTTAGACTATCAAAAGGCAAATTCCAGACATCATATTGATTTTCCTGTAAATATTTTAATATGTAACATTAAATGATAAGGATTCCTTAAAACAAAACAAAACAAAACAAAAACCCCACAGTGCCATTATAGTACTAAAAACTGTAACATGAACCCATGACGAATTCAGTGTTCACATTTACCAGCCATCTCAGAAATGACTGGACAGGATCCAAATAAAGTTACTCATAGGGTCTGGTTCCAAATTTCCTTGTGTAATGTGTCCCTGAATTATCACTCTAAAGGTGCTGGCCACTGACCTCGTTTCTTTTGTTACTATGACAAAATATCCTGAAAAAAAAAAAAAGCAACTTAAGGGTGGAAAAGGTTTGTTTGTCGGTCACAACTCCAGACTGCGGTTCATCACAGTGGGGGAGTTGCAGGCAGCAGGAACTCAAAGCAGCGAGTCACATCCACAGCCAGCCACAGAGACAGAACGAATTCATGCACACTTACGCTCAGCACTGCTCTTACACTGTAGGATTTCCTGCCTTGGGAATAGTGCCACCCACAGTGGCCAGGCCCTCCTAACCTTAATTAGCCCAGTTAAGAAGATCCCTCGCAGGCAATCCGGGAAGGCTAACGTGATTGAGATAACCCCCTGTTGAAACTGTTTTTTGGGTGACTCTAGATGGTGTCTTGTGGACAAAGTAAACTGCCAGAGCAGTCAGGCACCCTGTCCCGTCCCTCCTACTCTCTCCGTCGTGGTGCTTGTTGCTTCTTTACTGGACAGTGGCTTTGTCCCTGTCACACCAGAACTTTCGCTTCTTGAATTCTCCAGCTATTGGCACCGACGTGGAGTCATTCCGGTCCCCAGGTCACCGGAGTCATTCTGAAAGCAGCAGCAGTAGCTGTGGTTTAGGAGTGTTTGCTTACGAACACCCCAGAGTTCTCAACAACCGGTATACTGCCGGCTTCCCCCTCTCCCCAGGTTTCCTATCTGGAGGAGAAAGACTATCACGTTTCTTCTCGTAATTCTTCCCGTTCTGGCTTTGGTGCTAGAGTTTGAAATGCCAGTTTGCTTCAGGTAGGGGCTTCCCTCCTTAGGTCTCCTTGAACCTTGCCACAGCACACCAGATTGTTGAGTTGGGGTGTGAACTTCCCTCTTTGTGGTTTCCCGTGTTCAACTTCTGACCTATCAGCGTGTGGCTTGGTTACACTAGAGTTCTGAATGTTCTTGGGGCTGGGAGTAGAGAGAGGAATGGGGTCTTAAAAATCCTGTTGAGGCATCAGCCCTCCTATTTAGAAAGGTCCTAACCATCCCTACTGTTCCTTCAGTACCACAGGGAAAACTTTGAAATAGGTACTGTGCTTCTCTTTGGATAATTGCAGTCATGCAGGGTTTTTTTTTTTTTGTTATTGTTTGTGTGTGTGTGTGTGTGTGTGTGTGTGTGTGTGTGTGTTGTATTCGTATGTGTGCAAGTGCACACACCCATACATGAACATGAGTGTGTAAAGGCAGGAAGATCAGTGTCAGATGCACTCCTTGGTGACTTCCCATGTTGATTTTTGAGATGACGTCTCTCAATGAACCCGGCTGGAGCTCAATGTTTCAGTGATGTTGAGGGCCGCGGAGGCCCTGGGATCTACCCATCTCTGTACCTTCAGCACCGTGCTTGTGTTCCATCGAACCTGGGTTTTACATAGTTACTAGGGATCTGGATTCAAGTCCTCATGCCAGCATCTAAGTATTCCACCCACCGAGCTCTCTCCCCCAAAAGCCACGGAAAGGTGGCTTTTTTCAGTGCTAAGAATTGAAATTAGGGCTTTGAGGCTGCTAGGTTAAATATTCTAGCCCTGAGTTATAGTCCTAGCCTTCCTTGTTCATACCTTAAACACTTCTTTTCTCTTGTTGCATACTTTATCATGACTTTTAGGATCCAGGGTACCCAAGGACTTCCTTCTTGGTCAGTGTCACAGAAGATCCTGGGTAGTGGATGGGATGTTCAGAGTTGGCATCTGGTTTGAGGTCCTGTGCCGAGCACAGGAAGGATGGCTCAAATCTTTTCCTCTGTTAAATGGGGTCTAACCTGTTTTATATCGTAGAATCAAAGACTCTAGAGCCCTCTCGAGGTCTAAATAGATATCTAGTCATACAATTTTGGTGCCTATACTTGGAGGCTGTAAGAACTATGCCAATCATTCGTCCGGTTGCTCTAAAGCTCTCAGGCTGGCCTGGAGCCTAGAGAGAAAAGACTGAGAACCTGCTGGCTCAGGCTGGCTGCAGCATCCACTGGGTAGAGGGGCTTAGTCCAGAGCCGTGAGGCTGCCTTTGTGAAGGAAATCTCTTTCCCTCATCCTTCTCTCCTGTGGTGTGGTATAAGGTGTGAGAGCTGCTAGGAGGCAGTACATGTGTTAAATGCAGACAGCTATGAATACCGACAGAGTTGTACCTTGGATTTCTCGGATGTTTCTGATGTTTTCAGGCAATGTTTTTCCATATTTGATATGCTTTTGTATTGTCATTTGTTTAGAATGGATATGCCTCAAGCCTGGCATGTCCCCTTGTACACTGTAAGAGTCCAGTAGATGTCTGTTACCCAGAACTCTGGTATAAACAGACAAGAACTGCCAATGCAATCATGGTGGTTATTTACACGGATCCGAAGGTCACTACAGCATGTTCATGGCGCACATCTTAGAGTCCAGGAATCAGAGCTGCAGAGGTGA